>LUCH01000796.1:79625-121656 GCA_013368495.1 Paragonimus heterotremus
GAGGTGAGCGGCGGCCCGAGCCACAGCACCTTTTGGTCAGGCTCATGGCTGTTATGATGATGATGATGGTAGTACAAATGCTGCAAAGAAGCACGGCTTTCTGTTATTTGTTTGAATCCAGTAGGAACCCCGACTATTCACACTTCGATCTCTTTCAAACAAGGAGTTATGAACTAAGATTCGATATCGAACGCAATAACAATGCATAAATGAACGTGACACAACAAAGCCCTCCATTGGGTCGAATATCATGTTTTCCAATTGTTAGTTGATCCCTTTACTTAATTGCTACTCATATATAAATTTTACTGGTAGATGCACTCTGCTCCCCAAAGATGAGGATTCTCTAAGAATTGATGGATATCGACCCGATACAGTCAACGTCACATTCGTGGAAAATTAATCCCCAAGATACACCTGAACAATCAACTGTTAAACGGGATCGTCTATCTGGTCAACAGGAACGACGAATGAAAATCTTAGGCATTTTTGTTCATTTGATAGTGTGTGTGGCTGTCAGCTTGTGTTTTGTATAACCGGAGCTAGTGTCCGCGACCGCATGACTAGCAACCGATTATAAGCTATTTCGGATCAAAATTATATACAGGTCTATATACCAGTCGATCCGTACACAGCCAGACCGGGCACTAACAAAATATGACAAGATTAAATTGTGTTCGGAGCAACTGTCGTATGCCACAGAGGGACTTATGCACGACCCCGCTACACATGCCGCGCAGAATACTCCACTGCAGACTGTTTACTAGAGCCGAAACGCAAGTTTCATTGGCGGTAGAGCTTTTAGAGGCATGGCGCGTGTTCGAAATAAATCAGTGCTCGCCGCATGAACGAAGAGAACCATTAACTCTCAAATGAGTGATATTCTAACACAGCGATCTTGTAGTGTGTTTGGAGTTCTTCCCAAACCGTAGCTTCTGGCCTTTTCTCTCAGGACAGATAAGGTATATATATGAGGGTAGCAAAATTGGCGTTAATTAAATCTACCACTTTGAATATTGAATTTATTCTGATGCGAAAAAACCGAAATTCAAATCCTAATACATTAGGTAGCCAGTCATCCTATTGACACGAACAAATCAACAGTGGATGATGATAGTAAAGTTTGGTGTGTCCACCTACCTTTAGAACTATCATCAACAGCCCGTTTCCAACGAAACTTGTTACAGTTTTCTGCTTGCTAAGGACAGAAGAATGTGTTATTTCATCAGTGATGTCCAAAAGAGGGTTACTATCATGGGGTTTTGTTCAGATTATAAAAAAGTACAGTAATCCACGAGATTTGAAGAAAAACGATGAAGGTTTTCGTTATGAAATTGTTTTTACAACATTGCAATTTTTTCACCGCGAGTTGTTCCAAATCAAACTCATTCGGCTAATTGGCTGTCGATCAGTAGCTTGGTGAATAAAAGCTTACAATGGTCTTCAGCCTTTACTTACTAAGTTCGAACGGTGATAAAGTTACTCATGAAGGGTCTATTCGAAAACGGATTGCAAGGAAAACTTCTGTTGGCTTAGGTAACTAGAACACACCGTCTCAGCCATTCATTAAAGTTCTATTCATAATTTCCCTTGTAGACGGACGGGATCAAAATGCTAGCACCGACCGACGTGATGAATCGGAAAACTGAGAAGAGACCCAGTCGCACGGTATTACCGGAACATTTGAAAAACACCCTGGCTGCGTTCCGTGCGAACCAACATAGTGACGAATGAACCACGAGGGGGAAAAACAGCGAACGATAATGACGAGTGGCCTTAGATTTTGGAGTGTTTACGGTGAACAAGCTGAGAACACAACTAATCCAAACAGGTTTGTATGTTTTCCTATGACAAAAAGAACAAAACAAAAAAGTTCGTTTCTCTATATGCGAACACAGATGCTTCACCGTTGCAACCCGCTTGCGGGCAAGGGGTCAAATGCAAGAGGTGCGACCATGGAATGAGTGGTATTCATGGTTAGACGGGAAAGATGGGTACACATGTTCAGGAATGAGGGAGGCCGCGAGAAAGCAACGTCAGTAAGAACAACAAGTAATAATCTGACAGGAATGAAAGAACAACTTGGACTCATCTAGACAAAGAAAGACATGACTATCAGGACAGATTGCAGGCTAGTGTATAAAAGAAAAAAACAACGTATAGTGTCGACAATGGCGCTCAGGCAAGACAAAACATAAGGGATAAAAATAAAAGCGCGCGCGAAAGCAATGACTCAATATGGTCAGGATCAGAAAAACAAACAATGTAGAGTGAACCAATCAGACAAGATCAGGACGGTGGGTCACGAATTGGTTGTCACCGCAGTTAGACATTGGTTGGCTAACGTAGACAGCCATTTCGGAGAAGAGATAGTGATGTATTGTGATAAGCAGAATGGATCATGGTTTCTTCCTGTAGAGGGCGGTGGCCGTTCAAACGATTAACTCTCTGTAAAAGTGGAAAAATATGGTATAAACACAGCATCTCGTGTGAGCACATAGGTAGTATAAGCATAACTTATTGAGAAGGCAGAGTTCATAACCAACACGTATGGACTATCCAATTATTTTAACTCTGAAGGGTAATATACTCGAGTACAGTAACTGTTACGGGTTTGTCATCACTCACACTTAACCATATCAACTATAAACTGGCAAACGTTTTGATAAGTTCACTTTGGAAGCCAGCGGTATACCTTTTCTCATCAAAGAATAGCAAGGCCCCATTTGGACACTAGTCCATTTCGGAGAGAAATCGATTGATGCGGTTGAATAATTGTAATGATAGAATGACTAAGTGAACTACTCTAATGAACCATTTTGGTGGCTGCCTAGCGTGGTTCACCATTGGCTTCTTTCACTTGATTTTCTTGGTGTCATATGCGAATTAAGTGATTTCGGAGGAACAGCATCGTGCTCGCCAGGGACATGGGTGTGCAGAAACAGTGTCGTAAGTCGGCTGATTGGCTACTGGAGTTCCAACAGCATAGAGTCTTCGAATTCAATTCAACGTAAAATTGGGCTCGAAGAAGATTTCCGTGTCAATTAGTTCAGATGCCTAAGATATTTGGAATTGCTTATAGGCAGAAATATTCTATTAGTAACCCAAATAAATACGAAAATATACTGAGCGTACGGATATCTAAAACTATCAGTCAGTTCGTGATCTTTAGGATTCAGGTGATTTCTTACGATGTGATTCATTCAGAGTGGAACTCTTCAAAGATGAGATGTGCATTATTACTCCATTAGTTCAGCCGAAAACAAAAAGTCCGCTTGAGCGGTAGAGTAAACAGAGTAGGAGTCTTGTGTTGGTCAGGGAGGAAGTGGAGGGATTTATACAGAACCTACGTCAAAACTCCAACAGTGGGCACAAAAATATATGCACCTAGCGAATAATCAACCGAATTACAGCTAAGAGTAGGACAGCACTCGTACGAAAGTTTCTTAAGGGTTTTCTGTGTATCGCTGGGAAAATTGTCCTTACGTCACAAACAACTGGGCTAAACAAAGATAATATTCTTACCGCTGAATCTAACTAACTACTATTTCTACTAACAGCTTCAGGCAGGTGGAACGAGACTTCCAAACAGACTTCCAGTTCAGAACTTAGCAATGACTTCTTTCCATTTCCAGAAGCAGCAAGTATTCACCCTACACATTATCCCAGTGGAGCTGGAAGATATTTAAACTGTATAGTGGGATAAACGATGAATACATATTTATAACACAAGGCCTAAATATGGATAAATTACGATTGGATTTGGGTCAGCAAAACTCATCGGTCCTTATAACCGAAAGAAACATTTTAAATGTACTGATGCCATCCAATGCGCGAGATAGACTGTACACATGGACGATCACAGGTCAGGTGGATTTGAATTCCTCTGACTTCCACTCTCAACATTCGTCATTCGTGATGGACGAATTGGTGAACGATCTTCAGAACTTCAGGAATCAATCTAGGACTAGTAGTACTATTGTAAAGCTCGTCCCAAAGAACTGAACTTTTACGAATAACAGTACCCGCAGAGGACAACCAGGTAACAATACTTTGTCGGCAGCATAGTCCAGAACTATCAACGTGTCACCGGGTGAGTCAATGCCTGAACTCCGAGTGTCGTTTGTAAAGAAAATGTGTAAGAATTGGGAAAGTAGGTACCCCTGACGAATATCAATTTCGTTGTGAAATGAACCCACATTTTTACATATAGACCCTAGCCTGAACCGATAATATGTTTAGATAATCAGCCATCAGTCCTGCGTGATTAAGAGTTCGTCACAATATAACGCTAAATATACATTTGCAGTCGAGGAATACAACGACTGATGACTGCATCTATGTATGATTTTGTATTATCCAGCTGAAACAGCATGTTACTGGGCAGTCGTCTCATCTCAAACATCCATCCTTGGATAGCCATGAGTTGTGAAGTCATCACAGCTTTATGTGAGACACGGGGCCAAACTTCGACGAACAAATCTGAACATAGAAACAAGTAGAACAGCGTTACCGAATGAGAGCCAAACAAAGTTCGACAGAGTAGCCGGATTTTTCTTTTTAGCAACATTGGTTAACAATGGGTAATTTCTCAATGCTAACACAGTGGAGAGAATCGGGTGTGTATTTAGTGAATGAAGTAATCAAACTTTTTCCACAAATCGTTGAAACTACAATATAAGACGAATAAACAAACGTGACTGACACTGTTTGCAATCGAGTCGGTTTTCGAGCTAATCGAAATCCGAAGAAAGAAGTGTGTGCCTATGAAACTCACTCTGTTTACGACAGGATGGCATGGTGGCCGATGTACGAAACCAGAAGCCACGACGACGAATAGACGCAGCCAAGGAATCCAAGGCAAACATATGAGAAACAGTGGTTGTTGATGGAGTATCATGAGCGCAGCTTTTATGAGTAGTGGTCGGGGCGGAATGCTAAACAGAGGCGAGGAGGCCAATAAAATGGGAAAGCAAAAAAACGTGGAAAAGACTATATAAATATATGGGGTGATAAGTTGGCTGGAAACCATATACAGACTGTCAAACTCAACAGTGCATCGGTGTGAAGTCGAGTAATACACTATCCTATCACGTGATTCAGTAAAACATGCGCGGGTTGGGGACCCAGAAATAGCTGAAGTTAGCGTAAATAACACTGCTGCCAATATGTTTCACTGTATAGTTTATGAGAACTAAAACAAACCATCTACCTGCGCGGACGAGTGTACAGGAAAAGAGGGTCTGCGAAAGCTTGGCTGGATTATGGACTGTAAACAGATATCTGTTGGCACACTGGAGATGAGGTAAGCCTGAGCAGCTGCTGGTGGAGGTGAACTATGGTGTCTGCATGATGTGCACGCCGAGGAGATTGGTGAACACACAGTAGTTACAATTGATGGCAGAGGTCTAGAGGCCATCGCACTACGACACGAAGGAGGAGGTGGGGGAGGATGAGATGGTGGAGGTCGCGGAAATGTCAGAGTATGCGGCGCTGGAGGACTGAATTCATAATCTGTAAAACAAGCAAATATAAACTACGGTTTAGGTACATTCATTGACTGTCATATAGTTAGTGTGTGCTCATGAGTAGAAACATTCATTCAGCCTTCACAGATAACCCGATTGGTTGGAGAAAGCAAAATATGTGAAATACGCAGCCAAGGCGACCATAAGGAGTTTCCTTATCCACTTCTATTTGCAAACGTCGACGAACACGAACAAATGGCGCGGAGTATTGGACTGCTGTTCCGCGCAGGAAATATTCTAAAAAAATATTCTTAAAAAAAGAGAACAAAAAGCTGGATATAATAGCAGTAAGTAGAAGCAATGATGCGAACGCAACTACACTAGTGATTGTGTTCCACAATCACATCGGAAGATGTTTCTAACTGGCAACTCGAGTGATCCGAAGGACTTCAACCGGCGGCAACATCTATCCACCATACCAAAGGACACAGACAGGAATTCCATCCATTGAAACCACGTCTTTGTCCACCTTGTGACGGTCTCAGTGAATAAGATTCGCTGATATAAACGCCCGGTCGATATAAGAAAAATGTGACCCAATCAACGCAAGCTGTACAACTTAAATGGTTGGTCAAATGAGCATGTATCCGAAGTATTTGGAAATAAAGGTCAGCGGACGACCACACTACTCATGAGATCATTTATCATGATAAGCCAAGTGGCGGAGAAAACAAAGGACAAATACTGCATTCATTAATATATCAGTAGCGATGGTGCAGGCTAGTGAAATAGAGCAACCCAAGTGTATGAGACGGTCCACAGTCTCAAACGGATTGTCTACAATACAGTGGGTATAAATGAGAATGTCTCAGTCTTGAAGCAGAGCTTTGAAGGTGCGAAGCATGGTTTACACACATAAGTCCGGTTATTCGCCATGTTAACCATGGTCAGCATGCCTCTGCCTGAGAGAATAAGCAGAAAGATATCGTCCACATGCTCCATATCGGTCAATTTAGCGCTAGGAAGAAACTCAATATTAACTCTATGGATCATTAGATTCCTAAGACGCGTCTCCTAGAATTTCCTCCCACAAAAAACGACAAACTTGAACAGGAAGAGGGGGGGTCGAACACTCTTGATGAACATCACGCACAGTGCTGAGACAATGAGATAGTTGCCACAATCCCTCGCCGTGCCATAAGAATGTGCATAAAATGAGAGTTGAAGATAAACACTTCCCTAGGGACCGTTTGCAAAAGAAACAGTTTAAAAGAACGTCAACAGCAACTGAATCGAAGGCAATACCTAGGTCTAAAAAGACCATGACTGTCGGTTGCCTATAGAAACATCGATGCACGAAGACCAGTCTCACAGGGTAAAAACGTGGGTGATCTCGGGATCCCGCATGCAGTTAACGTATTTTCCTTTCTCTAAGTCTGGTGTGTCGACACAATACAAGACCACTGAGTAAGTTGGACGCAACACAGACTAGACTGATGCCTCTGCGTTAACGACATGGATATCAAATCCCATTAAAAAACGGGGATAGTCGTTGATTAACCTAACCATAACGTACCTCTACACTTTCACAAGCTGTCTGAAAAAGTTCCCTCGACACTGAGGTCGACTCCTCTCCATTATCTTTGAAAACAAAGAGGATCTATACTTGTACCTTTGTCACATTTTAATAGCCTACATACCAGGACTACTTCCGCCTCCGACGTGAATCCTAACAGGAGGCAGTAAATGATAATCCGGGCCCCATCGTCTATAGAGTTGGTTAAGGCCAGCTAAAACGTTCGAAAAGTCAAGCTGACCTGTGAAATCAGTGTGACTAGTTGGTGATAAGTGAGCCATCTTTTCAAATGTGGTCTCGCCTACAACAGCTCGATTGCCAGCAGAAGTACAAATCGTGGAAAATGGCACTCTGCTATTCTCAGAGTAGAGGGCTGGACTAAGCGACATCTACGGTTTTCGAGCCAGCCTTTATTTGGCTTGCTTTTGCATTACCGACAGTTGTTACCATAATAAATGCAATGAGGAAACGAGTGACGTCCGTTTACTAGGCTCGTCAACGTGACAAAATCCCGATGATGATTTTGCAACTGCACATTTCCTTTAGAACATAAATTTTCAAAACCAATTCGCAGAGCTGTTGAGATTCGTGTCCAGTGTTTTCTAGGCTCTCTCATCTGACTTGGCTTAGACAAGTTGTTGTGTGAAAAAGGGTCCTTATACTCTATCCATCTGAATACCGGCTAATTACTTTGCAATCACATCCATATGATCTCTGAACAAATAACGGAAACAGGCCCATACAACAGCATAGTCCGCGTTCAGACGGTTGTTTCAAAATGCGCGGCAATCTTTAACAGAGTGGAGCCATCTATAGTTTAATGCTATGTGATCGATTTGTGCCCATGACTGAAATTCATACAACAATCTAGCGCAGCGTCTCCTTCCGGAAGGCTGGTTACCCACCGTTTAACAACGGTCATAATGAATACGTTGGAAAGCTACACACCAGGTACAAATGTGGTCCCCGCTTATTATTTGGCCTGAATTGATAATTACGTTGAGCTAGGTCCGACCAGATGTCTAACTTATATACCAACGCTAGTTTACACACAGTTCGGGTGTTTTGAGATATGAAATCCAACTGTACTGCAGCTTATTCCCAATTCAAGAAACAGAAAGCGTTAATCAAAAGACCAAGCGACTGCCGTATACAATGGCCATTCGAGGCACTTACCATTAAGTATCTCATGGGCCTATGCGCCAAAAGTTACCGGCTCCTAAGCAACTGTCACCACATCACATATACCTAGAGCTAAAATGTTCTCTTCATCAAACCAGGCCGAGTCTGTTCTCATACACTGAAGCCCTATCCGTGATGATAGCCTGGCTGTTTGGTTGAAAGGTGTAAGCATCCTGATGCTGAGTGTTTGAGTTTGGACGTATATTTTTCATTAGTGAAGTCCCATTCCTCTCCTCGTTTGAACATGTTAATATACGCGTTTTTTCTTCCTATGTATATATAGGGGTTAGACAAACAATGTGAACAACTGACGCACTGAAGTCCGTGGTGGAGATGATCACCATACGCCTGTGATTTGCTTCCCTCATCCTCAACGTGTAGTCCACAATATTTCGAGGTGAACGAAAGAGTAACACAGGTAGACATCGGTCCCAATCAAAGATAAGTCATTCATATGCGGGTGGTTTTTACAGGTGCACGTAATATCGATAGGCAAGCACTGCTCAACCCAAAGTGTAAACTGAGTTGACTCGCGCGCGTGCCTTAGGTTCCAACTGTAATTAGTTCGACTATTGTGGATCAGTCAACAGCATCATAATTAATGGAATACTCCGAGGTCGTTAACCATAGCAAAGTCAAACAAGCGCACGGTAGTGGAGGTACCTTGCGGTACGGAACTTTTCTAACGTACTTGGAGTCAAACATCCGCATATACTAAAATCGAGATAGAGTGAGACCGAGCCATTAAGATACCAATCCTATCAGGCGAGCCGCGGATTCAGTTTGTATAACACATCCCAGAAACCTTAGGCCAAACACTCTATAGTGAGAAAACAACGAAACGATGAAGGTAACTCGTCAATCAGTAAAACATATCAAATCAGCCGGGAAAAACGATCGAATCATATATGTGGACTAGGTGAGGACACCATAATGGATAACTCAAGCTACCAGTGATTGGAACGAGCTTAACATGCAATAAATCACATTAATTATACCAGTTAAACAGATCGGACCGGAATAATGTGCGAACGGAGCTCAGTCAAAATCTCATCATGTTATAACCAGTGGTTATAGGCAAACAAGCGAGCGTAGGACTGCAGGTTATGAGTGCAGATTTCGGAATGAGAATCTTGACTCAGCTCCAAGATGCGATCACATCAACGCTTGTTGAAAAATCGATAGCACAAACAGACGGGCAGTAATTCAAGGCTCCCAAAGAGGGCGCGTGGATAATGATAGATCTATTATGATCTAACAGCTAAGTGGGATGGTCAAGTATCGGTTTGTCACTAGTAGCATGGTATCGTTTGAGAGCATACACTGAGCGCTTATCCGGTCTGTTCATGACATATCAGCTGAATGAAAACGATCGGTGTCGACGTTTCCATTTCTGTTTAATACGCATTTCATGAACTAACGAGAACGGGTTCTAATGCGGCTGCATCAAAGGAGGTATTTATTGGACGTAAAGGTTTACATTGTACTTTACCAAGTGAAAACCCGTGGGATGAGTTGATGTACGCCTAAAACTGGTGAGGCTGTCATTTCTGACCTAGAACATATCTAAGTTACAGTAGATTTCAGCTAAAACTATCGGTCGAAAGTGCCGACGAAAGTTCAAAATATGCCTACCGTTCGAATGGTCGGAGGTTTTAAAAATGGTTGTGGTACAGCTGAGAATGCGGTATTGAAGTTTAACTTATATAGTTTAAACAATGATCTAACTCGGAAGGTTGAAGATTCCAAGGGTCATGAAGTCAGTTGTAAAACATCACTGAGGATAAGAACCCTGGCGACTTTGACTATTTCGACCTGGATGTGGATATTCCGATGGTATTCGGTTCACATACAATGTTCTCTAAAACTCCCACCTGTGAGTTATCGTGTTTCCGAACATGGCTTGTTGCTATCACATTTCGCCAGTTGGACATACAAGACATGCACACTCTGTAATTTTCTGCACTGCTACGACAGATCACAGTTCGATACCCGTGCATGTGTATCTTGTGACAACCATCGTGTGACACCGGTTTGCATGAGATGGTATCACAGCAAACGTGCATTTGGTAATGGATTGGGCGAGTTGTTAATCATTGTTTTGATGGATACTCACGACAGCATGTCATGTTGAGTGACAACGGGAATCGGCATGATAATGGCAAATAATAAGTAATCTAATAAACGAATGGGATTGCCAACTTTCTAGAGATTTTCCGAACAACGGCAAACAAAAGGATGTGACGTCACCTTATAACTAAAAATATGGGGCGCAAAAGAAAAACGGAACAGAGATTCTAGATTCTCGATCGTATACGATCGAGGCTTACAGCGGTTACTGACGGAAACGTCGAAATCATGTTTTTCAAAAATGGACCGGAACATCGACGAGGAAAATTTGAGATCGAGATGCGATCCGGGAGCCCATACAGTGTCCCTATGCTAACAGGCAAGCATAACACAACGACGACTGTTATGTTCCATAACTTTAGTTAGACAGTACATGAATAAAATGTCTATGTATCCTAGCGTTTTGAAGTTAGTAAATAACTCTTGAGAACAGAACTTAGACAAATAAACTAAATGTAATATTTACATTAGATTTAATATTTTCATCGACTAAGATGGTATGTCCAAGATCATCTATGTTGGCCCGAATAGATTAGAATGTGCCGCATGAAATTGCGCTTTACCAGCATACTTAGAAGTCGATACTCGACTTATAGAAAAATAGAGTGTGACTCAAAATGTCTGCAATCAGGATTATGAAAGTCGCGAAGTCCAGAATTATGACGGCATTTCTTATCCATGACCATACATTGGTATTCCGAAAGAGTAATGAAATTTCAGCCAAAAAGGACGTGCAAGGAAGAGATTAAAAAGAAAAACAACCTTACACTGTGCAGAAATACAAAGATATGTTGTCAAATTACTGGCTAGGATCACTGTAGATAAAAACAAATGTTTTCGGATTTCGGTGGAAACCAGCAGAAAATGAGCTATATATATATATATATAAGAAAATATTTAAAGTTTGTCACAGAGTAACTGACCCCCCACATTATTCTTGAAGAGCAGCTAGCGTATCAATGAATGCGCGCTTGTGTAGGTGACAGCCCATACTAATTACATAGGGAGGACAAACCGACAACTAGTTGTTCGTATCAAGGAGCACGTACCCAAATGCCTGGAGATGCAGTTAGAAACACCAGGAGCCTGCATACCTGCTGATGGACGGCAACCCGCATCTCCCGTTGCAAGACACATAATACAAACAGGACACAGTCAAAGTCTCTGACGCGTTCTCAGTGATCTTTCGGAGCAACCGGAAACGCATACTCCAATTTGCTGAGGCTGTGGCCATCAAACGTCACAGTCCCCCCTGTGTTCAAAAACAATTTGTGTTGACACTGCGGCTACCCTGGTAGTCAGCATTCCCACAATTTTGATTTTTTCATTTTTGGTGTCTGTCTGTTTAATCCCTTGAGCCATGACTTCCGCTCTGTGGAATTTTGACTCATTTAAAATTACTGATGAGTAGTCGGGGATTTGGTTTATTTCAATTTGAACATCACTCACAATTGATCGCAGCTGTCGCATTCCCATAGACTATCCGGTCGGTCCCTTTCGAAAAGAAGCACTGGACTCGAGTTTCGCTCTCATTAGAGCTCGTCAGTAGTGCATATCATCGCCACTGCCGGGACTTGAACCACGGACATGCTGTTCATGAGGCAACCGTGTCTACCACTACGCCATTGACTCGAGTCTAGTGCTTCTTTTCGAAAGGGGCCGACCGGATAGTCTATGGGAATGCGACAGCTGCGATCAATTGTGAGTGATGTTCAACTTGAAATAAACCAAATCCCCGACCACTCATCAGTAATCTAAAATGTCGCCTAGCAGGTTTAATGAGATCGGAGATTTCAACCTGTCTAGGAAGTCCTAATCGCGGGGTTATCGATTGGAGTTAACATGACAGTTACTGTGTCTCCATTTCGAGACGATCGGGCAACCTGATCATTACTCACAAGCGAAAGTGATTTAGCGTTCACATATGATAATTCCGTCGTGTCTAACGTGAGGTCAATGGCGTAGTGGTAAACACGGTTGCCTCATGAACAGCATGTCCGTGGTTCAAGTCCCGACAGTGGCGATGATATACACTACTGACGAGCTCTAATGAGAGCGAAACTCGAGTCTAGTGCTTCTTTTCGAAAGGGGCCGACCGGATAGTCTATGGGGATGCGACAGCTGCGATCATTTAAAATTATTTACATGTCCATGTGCGATCAGAATGTACGAAATGTTACTCCGGAGAACATCACATGAATTGCGTCTTCTCGTTGTTTTAGTCAAGTTCATCAAGGGAACAAACTGTTTCAAGGAACAAACTCGTTGAAATTAGATAGATAGATAGATATGGTCACAAACCATTATGCAATATGGTTATGAGTGCTGAGAACTACAAGAAACTAAGTACACACGTTAAAGAAACATTCGGAACAGTTGGCTCAAAAACATATAAGCATCTATCAGTAGTACGTGCGAATACGTTGGTTCATGTGTCATTACAATCATGGACTATGGGCAACTGTTCTGACTAATTGTTCTATTATTTGCAGAGGAGAACCTAGCTTTGATTCTGTAACAACAATTGCCTTCAAATCTCGCCAGACATTGGTCTTATGGAAAAGGAATTTAGTCGGTTAACGTCTTCATGGAACCGAAAATGGGGATGAGTGACTTAAAAACAAAATTGAATTTTTGTTAGACTCATACGTAACTAAGTTAGCACAGTCGACCGTATACCATCACTGATACAAGATGTTCCAGGCAGAATTTTGAACAAGGATGAAGAGGTCTAATCTCAATTCATACGATATTTATTAACTCCACGATAAATGTACACATCGCAAATGAGTCAAAGTCGATCAATCGGTCAACCTTATTGCGAGAGAGCTGTCGACAATTTGACTGATATGAACGGTTGTATTAACTGTGATGGTGTATGCGAGTGGGATTGATCTAAGCGCGGATGCCGTTTTCCCTCACCAGCGCCTTCGTAGCACTGCATGTGTTCGGTTGATAATCGCACATACAATCACACGGTTCAGTAGCACTTCTGAAATGAGCAAATCAAAACACGTCAATAAACGTGTCGACTTCGATACATAGATTTCAGCCGTTCAGACATGTGTTAGAAATATCAAGCCATCGTTTGACAAGTCGTATACACTCGAATGACCTGAGATAGACTGTAAATGACAAACAGTGTATGACGTAGGTTCGAAGTAAAAGGTTCCAATGACAAGGTTTAGTTCCACGGAGGGTAACTGGACTTCTGGATGAGATTCTAAGGGTTAGGGATACAGTCCGGAATGACAATGCCCAATGTGTGCCTCATCTCTATTCCTCTATCTCTTTATATGTATCTACATATACACAAGAAAAGATTTCGAAATCCAGTTTCACATGATGATATTTTACAAAAGCAACATCGGAAAGAAGGTAGGCATCTAACTTATTTCGAATTAGCCTGTAACGAACAGTACCTTGGGATATGAAAGGGACTTTATGGATCTCATCGACAGTGTGTGTGTGTGGTGATCAATAAAATAGTTTGAAAATCGTCAATATGCGGTTGGTGAGAGATCAAAAGCAAATGGTAATTCACGTGATTAAGTTTCCAACACAAAAATCCAGCGAACGTAATATTTCCAATATACCACACAAGCTGAGTGTTGTAAAGCAATTATAAGTATGTATTTTTTTTGGACAGAATACCGACATGCACTTGACCAAAACATACGGAGCAAAATAACTTACCTGAAATCACTGGGTTTTGGAAAATTCTCGACGTACGTCCACAAACATGATCGAGAGATTCAGGGGACAAGTGTTTATGTAGTGTCGAGTCACACAAACTTGCGTAGGACGAATCGTAAGAACAGGGCCAATTGATTTTTTGGGACAGACGGAAATGAGCATCAGCTGATAGAGATGGTGGAGAACTAGCGGACAATTCGGAAACGAGAGCATCGTTTACTTCAGCATACACTCCAGTGTCCGAATCGTTCGGCAGTGGACAGCCTGTAGGGCAACGAGACACAACTTCGTCAGCAGTTGATGTCAACAAACAAACCAAACTCCCAGTGGAAGTAGCAGCTCGCGAGTCTGACAGATTAGGACAGAATGACAAATCGAGGTCCGTAGTGACTGAAGACGGCGAAGAAGAGGGAGAATTGATGGAGGAAACACACGGACAGGGGCGTTTGGGTCTACTGACTCGTCGTTGACGTTGTTCGACGGCAAAAAGCTGAAACAAGGCACAATTCGATCAAGCAATTGGAGGCACGGAAGTACACACACACACTGCCTGATATGCGTACAACAAAGATCTACAAAGTCGGAATACAACAATCAGTGGTGCCAGCTCAAACGACGGAAGTAAGAACATAATAAGCATCATGCGACATTCTGCAAAAAACAACTTGCAAATGAGATACTTCAGAAAGAAACTGACGTAGATACTCACTGTATTAAAAAACGTCCTTGTATCACAAGAAGTCGGACTGAACCGGCTTCCGCCAGCAAAAACACGGATAACAAAGCTTTAGCATGAAGAGAAAACAAACAAGTAGGAACAACAACTTGAAGTAATCCATATCGAACTAAATTTCAAACTTGGGCTTCTAAAATTTTTCAATAAAACCGTAAAAAGAAATATTGTCCATCACACAAACATCGAGAAGCTTTGACCAAGGGGAGAAGAGGTGAAGTTCAGATAGACTAGTGGTCGTCTCGACTTAGTGACAAGATCAAGTCAGTTAGGGCTTTACATGAGTTAATTTTGAATGATAGATCAATACAGTGTCAACGACGGGGTATTGTCTGAAAAAATTCAAGCAGCACAAACAATGTTAGAAGCAACTTCGCTTTGCCAAATGCTCCGTAATGCGCTTTGCAGCCTCAAACTGCAAAGTGCTTCTGCAAGATTGTTGCAATTACGTAGATCTGGTGTTGGATAATGAAGTCATGAAGGTTGTCGACCGGTTTGTATACCTGAAAATCTGCATTAGCGGCGGAGATGTGGGGGGTGAAATAGAAGCGCGCACCTCCAACGTTAGGGCGGTGTGCACTAATCTGAGGCACCTATGGTGACAGAGAGTTATCTCTCTGAAGCTTGAGGGTCACGTATATAAGGCAAATGTAAGGGTTGTATTACTTTACGGCAGCAAAATCTGGTCGCCCAAGGTGAAGCACACGAACCGTCCTCAGGTGTTTGACCGCCGATGTTTGCGTTCGACCGCTTTTATCAAGCGGCACCAATCGATAGACAACGAAGAAATTAGGAAGCAGGTATTTGGTATTGATCGTCAAACGAGTTCTTCTGTTCACTCTTTACATTTGCACAAACTTAAGTGGTCATGTACTAAGGATGCCAACTAGTCGTCTGTCACAGCGGCCGATTGGGGTAAGGTGCGAGGTGGACAGATGATGATCTGAAGTACAGAAATGAAGTCGCTCACCAAGAGGGTGGCCACTGTAGTTCAGGTTCGTCTCGCAGACTGGGAACCTCGCGACTCACAAAGTCAGTGGCTGGAGAATTTAGGTCCTGTTTACTGTTGTTGGGAAATTCTTACAAGATGCGCCCGAAATTGTAAATACCCTATAAAAACTGTCTGTAGATTAGAGTTTAAGGAAACAGATATGGAGTAATTTCACAATATACTATAAAGGACAACGTCTTAGTAGGGACAATCAGATAGACTCACATTTTGTTGCTCTTGTACTTTGGGCAACTCGGCGTAGTATTCCTCCACAGACGATCGCATCTCACCAGTGGCGTACGTAGAAGATCCAGGAGGTGAAAAGAGATTTGTCTGTCGCTCAGTGGATGAGCCAAGACAACAAACTCCAAATTCCTGAGCAGTGCGAAGAGTAAAACATAAAACTGTGGAAGGTGGGGCTTAACAGAAGCCAGTTACAAACTAAACCAATTATCTTCATGATTAACGGATTTAGAATGGAACGTTAAGAGTAGGTTGTAATACTTCAGGTTTGGATCACCTCGGTTGACCTTCTTCAAGAAAGTTGTCGAAAATCAGCAATCATTTCAGTACACCGCTCAAAATAGCTCGATAGCAGCGGTGACTTTCGAATCGAACTTCATCTGTTCATGCATCACCAATTTTAGAGGCTCACATTGGATTAGGAAGCAAACAGTGTCCAGCCAACATGTCACCACGCAAATTCTGACAACGAACAATAGGTAAGGTGTAAATTACAAACCAGTCGGAAATTGTATCGAACTTTAAACAAGATAATCTGAAATTAAACATTTCTCATGAAGAGATGAACAAAATAACAATCAATTGGTAAAAAAACGAATGAACGTTAGCACTAGGACTTCTGTTTGATATCCATACAACGAACATCTGCACAACGTTCAGAATGCATGTTCACTCACGTTTTTGAAAGACGCAGAGTTCAATCTCGAAGTCGGTAAACGCAGAGCCTCGGCTGGACTCAGAGGAATCCAAGGTAGTGCTACCATGTTAGCACCGTTGTTCCTCAGTGGAAGTGATCCTGCACAAGCACGTACATGAGGATCTCTTTGTTCGGAACTCACAACAGAGAACTTGTCACAGTAAGGGAGTGAAAACGCACCGAGCGAGGGTTCCGACGAGCAAACTGGAATACTGCCACAGCTAGGTTGGAGAGGATTCTCGCCGGAGGATATTGCAGTAAGAATAGATGCCGGGGGATACATAGTGGGACAGAGACGGTCTGCAAACATATCTTGAAAGCCCGGTACACGAGACCACACGCTTGGATGGCCTTGCAACGCAAGCCGATGAATGGCTAAAAAGATAACACAACTCATGTGAAGACGACCAAGTAACTAGTTAGGAAAGTGGTGCCGTGGGCTGTCGAGAATCGGTCATGGAATATATTACGAACACAATAATGTTCCAATCCTCGCGAACCACCGTAAAAATATCAAGGACGGAGTAAATAAATATTGTGTAGGATATATGAGGGATACTGCTCACAGAGTTTACCGTTCCGATCTCAAATTCTTATACAAATGGTAAAATGATAGAACGAACTAGTATCAAGTCACTGAAAATAGCCCCACCGAAAACTGCATGAAGACGGACTTATCAATTAAAAGATACACAGCAAGGCTTACAGACCTCCACTTGCTGGCTGCAGAAAGATTGACGTAACGCGGGAAAAAACAAAACAGTTCATCAAAAGCTAATTAAAACGATCAATGAATGCATAAAAGAAGCTCGGCGGCTTCAACGAATAATTTTAAATTGCTCACCACTCATATAGCCGATAGTTTAACAAACAGCATGAACCAAAGCCTACGAAAGCAACCAAACAAGTACCTGTTTCAAAAGAATCCTTCGTTGAGACGGAGAGGAAGAGTAATTGCGGTTTGATCGTGTTGCTGGTAGATCGTGGAACTGATTCACACACAGACGATGGACAATGCAATGTATTTGTAACCCGAACATCCCCGGGGTGATAAAAATCATTGATAAACAGAAAAGAATAGTTGTGAATTCTCGCAAAGTTTTTGAAAAAGTCCAATCCAGCGCGTATTCCCATAGTTGTTGTCGAACAGTTCTCTGTTTTGTTCTGCTCATGAATAGCCACTAAGACGACGATATTCACAGGTGATGAAAAAGAGGAACAAGTCCCTGAGTCGCCACTCGAAGACGGGACGTTGAGTAATGACTCCAACGATTTACAGAGCGGAACCTCAATGCTTGGCCAGGCAGAAACAAGGTAGTAAATGAACACAACACGCAAAGCTGCGTCCACAGACTCGGACGTTCCCCGACCATCGTCAAGCAAGTCGTTCAGCTTAAAACGGAAAAATGAAACCAAAAGTGATGTGAAAATATGTACAAAAGTTGTGCATATGACGTATGTGACCACATGTGAGCTGCGCTCCGTCAGGCCGGTTCAATGAAAGTAAGTGTTAAGAGGGCATACAGAGCTGAAGATGGCGAGCTTTTTAATGGAATTCAGTTCCCATAATGCTTGGCCGACTTTTGCGCAAAGAAGAAAACTAAGCAGATAATGTGCTGGTAGCGGAGATGAGATCGTCATCTTATTCACCAGAGGTAAAATGTCTGTCAAAGTTGCATAAAGCATTAATATGGTGAATTTATAAAGTTAGTTCTGAACACACGAGTGTCGTTTTCAACCAATCAATGCAATCAATAGATGGGGCAACAATTGCGCACAAATAACGAGGGGGTGACGAATGTGATGAACAACCGGTCGAGACAGAGACCGCTGTGGATATTACCACAACCAGTAAGAGGGCATGATGAAAAATAAAACACGTCGCAGCAAACTGGATTTTCATGAGCACCTTAATTTGGTAGAAGTGCCGAGACTATGTTAGGCGGGTCAGTCACATTCCGATGGGTGGTAGTTCATTTGATGTTCGCACACACACACACACAGTAATCGAAAATAGTGATCAGTAAATTAAATAATGCAGGCGATTACAGCCTGACTTAAAAGTTCGGATCTCAGCTATCACGTGGAGCTACAGAATAGTTGTAGTCTCCACTGGGTTTGACTGAATAATCTGCATACCATTCACATGTAAAGAACTGTTGCTGAACGGTATTCAGATGTACCGATTCGGTTACATTTAGTACAGAATCAACCGAATAGCAGTCATCCAACTCGGTTCGGAAGCTCGAGGGTCTGTGTTCAAATCTAGGTCAGGACTACAGTATGCAAGACGATGAGAAATCATCATCATGGACGAATAACACCAGCTGTTTAAACCGGTGCTTACCTACCATATAACGGTGATAGGTAGAACAAAACTTAATTAGAGAGGAAAAGAGAGGGAATGAGACCTAATTACTAAAACATCTATGTCTAAACTAAAACGATCAACATCAAGGCGCCTAAATCTTTCGTTACAAAGCGACAGGGCCCGGACGCGACATAACAACTAGTATACCTCGACGACCTGTTGGGATGCACTGAACGATGCGATGATTACATCCATCCGGTAGGCAAGTCAACAGGTAGAGGTGTTAGGAACAACAGTCCCATTATCATCCAGGATGGGGATTGAAAGAAGACTGGCATCTTTGTCCAAGGTGAACGGTGCCAGTTTTAGTCCACTGTCACCACCAGCTTTCAGGCCAAAGACTGGTTAAAAACCCTCGTCATTCTTCTGTCTGGAACTGGGTCTCCTGGCAGTATTGCAACCGACATATACCCATGAAAACTCGAAAAGTTGTTAATTCCATATTGCGTCGGTTGACGCGCTAGTGTAAAACAGATCGTCGTATCGGCAAATTACAGCGGTGAATGGGTGAAAACGCTGTGGCTGGCGTGTCTCACATTATCTCATTCAATTCAGTTCTTAGATTTCTCTCGACTCCAACTGCTAAACAATGAACTGCAAAGTGGACAAATTGTCAAATGCTCCATGGTCTTCAATTTTTACGTCGTAATGCTGACATGTGACGTACTTCGCCTCACATTATACGGATATTGTTAGACTGTCCAAATGTAATCAGGAACAATTGTCGTAACGGGGATTTGACCTCACGATCACCTGACTGATAACAAGACGCAGCTACTACTGAACTACCGCATGTAAAAACGACGTTAATGTAAATGTTATTCAACTTTTCGGAACGATAAAAAGTCATTCGAAGGAAACAACGTGAATTTAAGTAATACAGTGGTAAACATTCGATTATTGAATTCGAGACGCGTGTACAGGTTAGACAATACAGATATAAGGAGTGGTTTATGTAGTGGCTTAGCCATTATCATTCCAAACGATAATCACATAACCGAGAGAGATCTACAATTCAGTCAGTTTTGTTGCAAAAGTTGACTTGATAGAAAGTATCCTTAACATTTCATTGATAAACTTCCATCTTGACAAGACATAAGACACTATTACTTCGTTAAATGTGGCAATTCAATTTACAGACAGTTGTACATAGCAAACACACTGTCAAATGTTAACATGATCCGCTCGGATCGTACCGAATAGAGAAGCTCGGCCATGAAAATATATCACCAAGCAACACACGTGACCGTCTCAAACTCAGGTTAACATAATTATCCATAATGGTTTCTCCTCATGGAGCTTACAATAGCTAAGATAAAGACACAGTCTTCCAACCACGAGATTGCAGGTTCAACCAAAGGTTAGGTAAACTGCTTCCGTTTACGTCTGGGAAACTTGACAATAACTAGTCTATATCTAACAAAGCATACTGTGTCAGCAAATACATCGCAATGTAGAAGCTAACTGACTTCAGTTGAATTGCAGGTATTACTGACTATCTTCGGGATAATGCTTCATGTAAAACGACGTCAAAAAAGGTTACGGTCATGGTATCGGAATCAAGCAAACATACCATTGTCACACGAAGCTCTGTCACTTGGTTGTTATTACTATATGAATGTTCTAGTTATGCTTTTTACATAAGTTTCTTTTTCTTGTCTTAAGCTTACTCTTAGACTACCTATTAGCTTCCGTTTTGTTTCCACATGCCTTACTGTAAGATCGATGTAGTCTGGATCGGTAGATTCATACTCCACCAGTTCAAAAATGGAAGCTTTTGTTTGTTTGTGTTTAACTCATGACGACCCATTCAAACGTTACTGGTTCGGTATGCTATTCTTATTACAGCTAATGATTCAGTCTTATTTTAGATTTATTTAAATGGATGCATGCCAGTTTATCATGGTACTTGTATCGTAATCGAAGAGATCGGTTAGAATGTTTCTGCAGAGTACATCTTACATAATTTTATTTGTTTTCTAAATTCTTTAATTTGTCATGTTGTCTTACATTCTGATTAGTAAGCTTTTTTTCTGGTGATCGAATGGTTAGTGTAAGTTAGGGAAACACCATAAAAGTTGATAGGATTGCAATGGACATCCAACATATCCGGTCAGTAGCAGTATAACTCATTTGGAATTACAATAAGTAATGTAGCTATCTAGTTCAGTTAGAATGAACAACGCTGAAAAATAGGACAAGCATAAACTAGTAACATGTAAAGCAGTAACCTACAATAGCAAAACGCGATCGGAGAACAAAGGCCATCATGTTTACCTGATGTAGGAATGCAAAACGAGGTGCAGTCTGAAGTAGAGTGACGGTTTTTGTGAGGGGAGATTTCAATTCCGGTTTGACAGCGGTAGGGGCGGTCACGGTAGGCGGTAAGTAGAACAAACGATGCACACCGCCCAAAGTCGGTCGATCTTGGTCACTCTCGCATTCATCATGCCGTTCAATCTCTTTGTTGAATGAGACCAGAGAAACCAAGGATGGAATGAATTCCGACGGATTAACCGAAGCAGTCCAGTGTCCAGCAGTTGCTTCGAGGAGTTTGAAAATGATTGGTATGTGGTTGTTCAGTTCGAATGCAGTCCAGTTGATTGAAACGAAATCATTTTGTTCATCAGCGACGAAATTGCGCTTACGCTTATCCGTCGGATTGGAAGCCAAATTCAAAAGATGACCCAGTAACTTATTTGAAATTGAATTGTTCCCATTAATGAACGGTATGCCATATCTGCATGGAATGAAAATCACCTGAAGGAAATATCAGTCTGATGAGCAACAGGAAAAATTACAACCCATAAGCGACAAGTGAAGAAAAAACAAAACCTCAGTTCAGAATGGTTGAGTGGTAGGACCCTTGTTGCTCCCCAATTGTTACTGCCGGTTCGGTTTAAGAAGTCGGACAACATTTGGTCACATACAAGTGATCCAGTGTTTAGTACGGACGCTTTACAACACTCCAGCCTACCTGCGCAACGACGCTTACAACCGTGAAACTTCTTGATTTATCGATGCAGCCATGTTGTCTTAATTTAAATATAGACGTATTCAAGACCAAAACCCATCAGACAATAGGGGGATCTAGAGGCAAACACTACTAAATAGAATTTGAGAATTTTACAAAATACAAAGATACTGTCTACATGGTACAATGAATGCGTTGCTCAAGAAAGCGTCTAGTTAGTCGTAAACAATCGGCTGATTTTTTGGTACGACATAGATGCAGGATGGTATACACACAATAACCGAAGTTGTGGAGACGCATGTGCACAAATCGTAAACACGTGATCTCAGAACATAGAGACGATCAAATGCGGACGTAGACAAAATATCACACATTGAATATTGAAGCGATAATCATCACGAAGCCCAAAACAACACGTGAATCAAGCGTGCCCTACGTGACAGAATGAGACATATTCGGGGACAGTGGGAACAAACGGGAAGACAAAAATAACGTGCGTTAAGTATGTTCAGGGTTTGTTATTAACTGGACGTAGACTGGAGTCTTCCGAAGTGGGTGATATAGGAACAAAAAGAGATGATGGTAAATTGAATGAAGGAAGAGAGACAGAGACGGTTAGAGATTTTGTCAGCATGAGAAGCTAACATTGCATTTAGGTGATTTTCAGCGTGCTACTTTTAAGCTGAACTGCTCAGTCATGTCAAAGACTTTTTAACATATACGGGGCTTCCGAAGTTTAGCTAGATTTGATGCTTACGTAATGCAGACTGATTGGAAGGGTAACGATTCTACGATTAGGAAGCTAGGTGGACGAAAAGCAAAAAGGCTGGGAATCACTGACACAGACTAAGAAACAAGACGAGGGCGCATTTAAATCAACGTAAGTTAATAGAAGATTATCAGTAGGCGCAGTGATTCGTAGCAAACAGAGAGTTTCAGATATCTGCTCAATAAACAATCAACCACCCTCGCGGACTCGAACAAGGAGCATGGGTGTGAGAACGTGTGTGCATTCATGCTGATAAAAATCAAATCGGCCCGTACTCGATGCAAGCTCTCCTGCGTCACCGACAGCGCGGAATGTGGATGTGAGATCCGAGGGGTCAAACGAGAAACGTTCAATGTAAAACGTGACAAACAGTTCGATTATATAGTTGGTATACATACTGATGTTTGCATCGATACATATGGCTTAGAAAAAAGCGAACAAAAATGTAACCACACTCTTAGAGAGGGAAGTTCAAACTTCTATTAAAAATGATCAGATTGCCCTTAGTGAGTAAACATTTATAGAAGTCAGTGGCCAACTTGAGAAAGTGGTGCCGTAAATTCACAAGCAGTTGACGGTTGATCACCTATTGATGAAAACAAGTGGGTTTTATCAAATTAGATTAGCAGTGGCATCCAGAAAAAGTGAACAGCGAACATCACTTACCAGAAGCACAGTTACGAATATCAAAATTTTTTGGCTCATTAGTTCATATACCGTTTTTTTCCCCATGAAAACTGGAATGCCTTTGATATCCAACAAGTGAATCTCCCGTTTTCATATTTATAAGGTTTAGTTAACCAGCAGCATCCCAACCCGTCTTACAACAGTCCGTTCAACACATGAGAGATTTAAGTCATTTCTGAAAATATGTACTGACAATCGTCTAGGACTGTGTAACCTGAAATCAACCTGCATTGTGATAGGAATATTTATGTGTAAACACAAGCTTCAGAGAGCCGTGGGTTTAGCGGTGACTCGTGCGTTCCCTTACCGCCTTACTGATTAGACAGTAGGGAACAGAAGGAACATGTTACTGGATAATGAGACCATCTTTTTAAAAAAATCAAGTGATAAAAAATGGTGGCGGTCGGTTAGGAACAGAAAATGGTCTAATTCACATACCCGAGAAACATCAGCTAGTATTTATTATGATCAGACATTAAATATAGTCTGATTCCTTAGTCTTACGAAGGAACCCAAGTGGAAGTCTTACTCCATGACCGTTTACAAGAACATCGACAACAAACGATTACCGTCGTCTAGCAAATGAACTGCCGGGCCTGATTCGTATTTTCCGTTCAGAATAGACCAATGCGTATTATGATTTACCTTATGTTTGACACCTGTATTGTGCCAACACAAGCACAGTCAAACACTGATAACCGCGAAAAGTCTTTGTTCACTGACAAAGGGTTCATTACAACTTATTAAGCCTAGCCTCTGTGAAATTTACGATAAACCAATGAGTAAAACAGACTTAACACAAAGAACATCTAGAACGTTTTGTACCAGCGAAAAACGGGTCACGTGTAGACACAGTGTATAATATGACTGGACTGCCTTGGTGACCGTAGTGCATAGACTAATATGTCAACACCTACGCTTTGACACGTCATTAAGCACTGCTGCAACATGTGCATCAACCAATTGGATCGTTCATGCTTTGTGCGGCTGGCTGAGTAATCAACAAGCCGACTACTTTTAATTGATAAAAAACGTGGCAGCTCATTAGGGCTCACTTAACCACGTGACAATATGTCTGATTGCTGAGGTTGCGCAGTATCGATAACTTTCACTTAAAAAGATTGATGAAATGAACTAGTGCCAACTCTCGGACAAATACGACTCCATTAGACATCATACGCATAACCCGATTAACATTAATTAAAACATTCTCGGTATTAAGAAGGGCAAAATTGAAGAGGCCTCAGCAAACTATTATTGTGAGCACTAGCACTGATGACATTCAGCAGCGATCCGAATATGTTCTACTTGCAAATATTCTTGGTGCTAGGCAAGCACTGCAAAAGAGACGCGGCAGTATGCTCCAGAGGTAAGGATAAAAGTCATTAAAAATATCAAACAGGTGTTTGGGCTTCTTCAAAAGTTGACAATACTTTTTGTGGCGAACGAGGAACAGTAACGGTGTAGAAATTAACACTATATATGTGGAACGGAACAGATACCACAACATAAGATTCATCATCCATCTGTTTTGGGCATAACAACGGGAACTATCCACAACTTGTACATTCTGGAATTTGAGGCTTAACGTGCATTTTGAAGCAGCAAGCTAGATTTGTGTTGAGTTTTGTTTAATTTAATGAGTACCTACCAACTGGCGTCATTTTGTTAAATCCGACGGGGCACCATCGCCGAAGTTCGACTGTACAACGCTTAACATCAAACTTCCAAATGGATCGGTGGTGTGGTAAAGACTGTTCGTCAGACGATAGCGAACAAGAGCTCCCGTGATCTTGAACGGTTGTTGTTGAGTAAGTTTACACAATCCAGAACATGTGTAAGCTGGAGTTCCGTTCAACAATAAAAAAACGGTGAAACGGCATCGCTGTCCAACACATCGTTTTGGAGAGGCGTCCGTTGTATCGGACGTTTTCCATCAGGCACAAAGTGGACTGCCCGCATTCGGAGCTTCTAATCGTGCTTACAACAGCGCTCGAACGAATGCAGCTGGTGATGGTGTGAATGAATGTATGTCCTTTACACTCATGCAGCTCAGTTGAGAACGCAACGGTGACCAAATGCAAACTGGACGAGGTGTAGTGATAATGTGGTCACAACATCTCGGATGATTGTAATATTTTGCACTTGAGGACAGTGAGATCTGAGGTTGTGATGCATACAACTAACGACATATGAATAAACTAGTATCAAAAATATTCCCCATTTTATTCACAAACAAGAATTACGGTCAGTTTCAACATCAAAAACGTGTGATCTTTAAGAGAGGAATTTTTCGTTTATTGTCCGGTCATTCTTCAGTTTTCTTCGGACTGCTCAGTAACGTATCGACAAAATAATAAAGTACTTTTCTTCCACACATTTGTCCCTCAGAATGAGACTATGAAACCCTCAAACACGTACGTAATCGTATGTTGGGAAGTCTTCTATTGTTAATGAATGGGGTACTAAATTGTATGCTTATGAGTCCTCACATCAAATTTGTTAACAACAGAAAGTGTGTGAGTATCTAACACATGCTAATACGGACCTCCTTGCTTACCATGTTTTCGAAGATTATAGATTTGTTACTACAAAAGAGCCAGACGGAACCTAATAGGTGGACGGATGTACTGTGATGAATCTTTCTTGCTAACCTCCTCAACCATGTTTCATCGTATCACAGTGGTCGTTTGACCGTTCGAAACATACAAGCAGCGTATTATAGGATATGATGTGCGTCTGTAGCCGATCGTTCACATTTTGTCTCAGTAAGTTCGTAGCACTCGTGGATGAACCCAGCACGTCCGACAACAAACCTGATGATTGTTCAACTCTGCATTGAATTGTTACACTGAGATACAGAGGAACATGACCAGATACTAGGCAAGGAATGCATGGATATGTATGTATTTAAAAGAAACCCTTGGCTGTGATCAAAGTAAAACCAGACCGCAAAGAGCAGCGCTTGCATCAAACGTCTGTCACGCTCAAATGGAGGCCATGTGGTGAGCACCGAATGCAGCAAGTGGGGCCGCTGTTAGATGGTACACAAGAGTAAACTGAAAGTTGTGGACCACATTTTTAGAATATTGCACTAGCCAGTTACTTAGAGGGAGCTATCTGCCTCAAGAATTGAACAAGCCGCGTTCGTTCGGCGCCCACGAACTTAGGTGACTGAACAGAGGACCGTAGCTGATAGCGAGTGCTGTCACTGCAGAAAAGTTTCGCTTTCTCTACAACGACAGAAGCAGTTCGGAAGCGGAAGATGTGATAAAGGCAAAAAACAGCATTTGGTCAGTTAATCACAAAGACAAGATGAAGTAACTGTTGTGAGATCCAATGGTTTCATAATGTGCACACACACCTACACGTCCCGGCTAGGTTCGCCCTTACCAGAGGACTTTCATATCAAACGATGACGTGAAATGCCAACAACCCACTAAGCTGATTGAGCTCGATCAATTCAAACTGCTAGCTTAAACAGAATGTGGTTCGAATTCGCAAAGACGGAATGTACCATGAGGCCCATACCTATCCTCGGTTCACAACACACCACAAAGTGCGTACGCCGTACTATACTATGGATCCGGCTATATCACCATGATTATATCAACACAAGTAAAGCCAGATTGTGAGTCAGCAGCTTGTGTCTCGGCGATGACTTTGAGGATGGTATACAATACTGTCATCTGTCCACACAAGTACATGCCTAGCATTTAATCAAACGACAGGTGCAAGTAACTGAGGTAAGTCTATATGCATCTTCATGAAAATTGGTAAACTTGAATCATAAATAGTGGTTTCTGTGATAGCGAGACAACTGTTTTGGAAGAACAGGTAGAGCAAACACCTTAATGTTACCTGGAAGACAAAATAATGCCAGACTTGATCAGTTCAGGCACAGACGAGTCGAATGTTGAGTTGGAAGAAGACCAAAACAGAACTGCATCACACTTTTTCATCGATCCATCGGGAGTGTTAGTGGACATTTGTGACCTTGGGCTATGAACCTTATCTTCATAGGATAGAAGTTCGGACGTAGAACTGTAAACAAAGATCCGGAAACAGAACTGGGAAACTGGGTGTGAAGAACTTTTCAAAAGTTGATGTTCGTCTATAGTATCCGAAGGATTGATTGCCACAGGTGGTAACGTCGATTGGGAAGCTCTAGTATCATCTGAACTGGAGTCCGGAGTGCCATTATCTGTACTGTTGGATGGCACATAAAAAGCGGAAGTGTGGGGTTTAGTTAAACCATTTTGATCACGTGGAACCGAAAAAAAGAATGAGCGTCGCACTGGAGAGACCGATCGGCGATTTGATGATAAGATTGATTTTTGCTTCAAGCTGAACCGATTCAACTCCTCTTGAAGAGCAGATGATCCAGGAAGGATCCAAACCCGATAGAAGCTGCCCGACTAAAAAGAAGAGGAAAGGCAAGCCAGAAAAGAGGGCTTTTCGGAATTGTTTCTACGAATGAGTATACAAATGCGCGCATTAGCGCTTCTTTCATATTGAGGATCATTCCTCCAGTCTAAACAGGCGCAATGAAAAAGAAAAGCAATTCAGAGGATTGACTCTTTTTCAAAAAGAACTAAAAATTCTTAAACATCAGTATTCAATCAAAGCACAAGGTTCACCGTTGCATGTTAAACCAAAATGAGTACATTTTGGTTTGCCAGAATTTTCAAGCTGGAATTGTGAACTGAACGGCAAGAATGTGGATACTTGCAAGCATCTATTAACATCTTGCTATTCCGGATTTCAGAATTCACATGAACTTGCCCGTTTGGTTGAGTGATGTAGCGGAATTTAAATCTGACCGATTTATAATCAGCTCTGTGACAAACCAGTCACCTATCTGAGAATCACTAGAAGGGAAAACGTAGTGTTTACCTGCTAGCGGATACTATTAGGTTGAAAAAATCGACAGCAAACAAACTATAGTTCCAAATCATACAGCTACGGCAGGGGGAGATGCATGGCCTACTCTTAGTATCGAAGACGCAATTTCACACTGACTACATTACGTCCTTACGGAAGCACTTAGTAATCCCGCGTATCGCTTAATCTTTGCGCATATGTGCTCTTCCCTGAATCATTCAGACGTCACGTAGACTGTACATTCATGAACAGAAGAATGAACAAGGCGGTTTCCAGCACTCAAGCTGTAGAGATCGTACGTGCATATTGCACACTGGTACACCGAATGAACACTCAGGGTCCGTTAGCGTCAGGTAGCCGGCTCAGACCTGTCATTATGAAGAGCACGGTTGTCGCATTCGACTCCCTGTGCTTTCACATACTTTCACGTCAGATCTGAGCAAGATAATCAATTCTGTGGACACCTTTTGCTCAACAGTGTTCTGCGTACGTAGGTAATGCGACGACAAATGTGTTCCATCTTTATTAGCGAATTGGATAACAAGGAAGTAGTGCTTCAAACATAAGATAAGGGCACTTCCACATACTGGCATCACCTGCGAATCCGAAAAACGTAGGGCCTGTACTACAACCACTCGTAGCACTCTATTAAAACAGTAACCTTAATTGAGAAGTACAGACCTCTTGTTCTGATCTCAGAGAGTACCTTGGAGGAGATTGGGTGAAAGTGCCATTGAAGGGGATTAATTTTATATGGTTCCCTAATAAACTACCGGATCCCATTCAGATCAGGCCTACCTGAAGAAGTGGCCGGTTGAGAAAAAAACAGCCAAACGTCGCATAGAGTACCATATCCTATCATCCAAATCTGTCAAACGGGTAAGTTCAAGCGAACTCCAAAACAGGGACTAGTGGGAGATTAACAAGTGATACGCCAGATGTCCAAGATAGTTACCACCTGATAAACAGTAGGTCATTATTAACATCATAGTCAGCAATACATCAGTGATGCTCACCGATGATCAACTACCACGCAACCACGAAGAAAAAAGAGCAAAACCTGTACAGGAAGAGGGGAGGAAAAAGAAGTGGAGGGATCTAACTACTAAAGGTAGTTCTGTTTATACTCAAACATACATCAAGATTTCTACACCTTGCAAACAAACAACTAAGCTGTAAGTGAAAGCAAGGCATCATCAGCATGACAGCTTCCCTACGGTTTTCTCTACTCTGTGACGTTAAGTGTACTCACTTCACAGATAACTCGAACAAACAACATTCACGACACTGAGCTCGATTAGCGGCCATCACACCTAACGTCTCCAGCCACTGACTTTCTGACACGCAAGATCACCAATCTGGGAGACCAACCCGACCTACAGTGATCGACCCCCACATGAACGACTTCAATTGTCTACGCCAGGTCATCTGTCCACCACGTACCTTATGCCAGTCGGCCGCAGTATGGGCCAGAAGTGCCTGCTGTGGCAGACGACTAGTGGGCATCCCTAGTACATGACCTAACCATTTAACTCTGTGCAAATGTAAGGAGAGAAGAAAAGAACTCGTTTGACAATCACCACCAAATACGCGTTTCTTAACCGCTTCGTTGCTTACTCGCTTGTACCACCCGACGCGAGCAGTCAAACGCAGAGATCGGTGGTCAATTACCCGAAGATGGTTCACGTCATCCACCCTGACAACCCTCACACTTGTCTTATATACGCGACTGTAAGTCAGAGGTATCCCCAGATAAGTGAACACCACCCTAGCCTTAGAAATACACGTTTCCATTTCATTTCCTACACCTCCACCGCCGCCGTTGATACAGCCTACCAAGTACACAAACCGGTTAACAACCTTCATAACTTCATTATCCAACAACAAATCTACGTAATCACACCAATCTTGCACAAGCACTTTGAAGCTACAGAATGTATTCCAAAGTACTTAAGAGACTTAAAATTATCGTCCGGCATTGCTTGTGTTGCTTGGAAAATGTCAAACAGCAACAACTTGTCGTCAACATAATCAAGATCAATCAGCTTTCCACCGGATGGGTGGTTCACGCAGGCATCTGATGAGTGTCGCAGACAATCCTCCATTATATCAACCGTCACAAAAATAGACAAAAATGGTGAAAAAGGACAGCCCTGACGTATGCTGCTGCTGTCAGATAGTTCAACGTAAATCATAACCTGAGCTGAAGTATGGAAATAAAGCACCGACAGTATGTTCACATACTTAGTTGGCACACCACTGCGTTTAAGCGTTTCTGAATGTGTAGATTGGTCCACTGAATCGAATGCATCATTACAATTGAGAAATACGGCAATTGTTGGTCAACAGTACATATGACGCTGTTTCAGAATTTGGTGAGGAGTAGAAATTTAACCAATACATCCTTACCCAGAACGAAACCCTGTCTGTTCTTCTATTGTTGTATGACAGGCAGTTTCATTGTGAGTAGTATACTACTCACAAGTAGCACATAACCACATGCGACATTCAGGAACAAATGGGCAAGCTCCGAACACTAGGAACATGACGGACAAGAAAAGACTATCGGAATAGTGTGTACGCGCTATGACAGAAGTTCCGCCAAGGCGAATGACAATGATGTATGTGAATGTATGTCTGACGTGCAAATGAGCCTTTGTGGTTTGATTTCTCACATGACGTATACGGGAGTTTGCGCAATAAACGGATTCTCAGGCCAGGCGTCTTTTGCGGTCACAACACTATAATGTTTGCCTCCTGAACCGCAACGAATTGACGACGTATAATGGATGCCAGGACCCTAGTAATGACTGGGACCAAGCAAATTCCTCTATAGTTTTCGCAACAGCTCCTGATACCTTTCTTGAATATGGAAATTGTTATCGAGTGGCTGCAGTACGGAGGTATGGTCACCGTGGTCAATACAAGTTGAAATAAGTGAACCAAGGCTTCTACTAACTCTTTCCAATCTTGTTTGAATAGTGGGAGCACGATATCATCTGGGTCAGCACCCCTATTATGTTGAGCCGAAATGATAATGCGGACATCAGTTTTAATGAGTGGTTCTAAATCTACCGACCAGGGTGTTACATTGAAAGTTTGTGGCGGCAACACAGCATAGGCAGAAGACTAACTAAACTGATTCCTAAAGTGTTCCACCCAGCGTTCTAACCTTCTAAACTCATTATGAATAAGTATGCCATCCGCTTCGTCGATAGCTTCACTGACGGATGGTCGCCTGGGATCAGTGGCACGGATAAGCTTGAAGAATCTACCGATGTTCTCCGAAGCAAAATCGGTTCCCATTTCCCTAACTTTATTCATTAACTAAGCCTCACGATCAGTATCTAGGCTAAGTTTCAGCTTCATACGGATATCCCTCCCAGACTTGTTAGGCAAACTGCCGTGAGGAATGTCTCGTTCAGCTTCTAACAACTCCGACGGTTTCTCCGACATCCAAAGGTTGTTCAACACATGTAACCGCGTGCCACATCCTACAGTATCTGCTTCGTAAATTGCCTGTAAGATCTTGGTCCAACAGCTATTAGGATCTTCGGAGTGAAAACAATTAAGACAGCCTTCTAAACTGGTTTGGTATTTAGGTTTCACCGATGGTATATCCAGTTTATCAACAGCCAGTCGTTACCCAGCAAAAGTTAAAACGAAACGACAAAGTACCAACACATGATCTGGATCCAAGTATGTGCGCAAATAAGAACGACAGTCTTGAATGGAGATCCGCCACCTATAATTAACAGCTATGTGATCTATCTGCGATCGGGTCTGATTTGGAGAAGGTGGGCAACAATATAACAATGACGCGCACGATGTCTAAAACTAGTACTGACCGAAAATAGTTCATGCTTAGTGCACAGCTGCAACGGTCACCCGGCATTTTCTGAACGATGTGATGCCATCTCAAACCCGCCACTCAAAGGAGACTCGGCCTCATGAAGGCGGTCAACCTGGGCATTTATATCTCAGGTCAGAATAACGATATCAGAACCGTAGGAGAGCGGTCAGATTCGAGTGAAATGCGTCCTTGACGCCGACGTCACTGCAGTCGGTTGGGATGTAAGCAGACACAATGGAAAAATTTCTGAAAGTTTTGCGTCGAGACCTTAGTGGAACTTTTCAAGCAGACGGCACAAAATCTACTGCTAACAGGAATCCAACCAACCAATGCGACTGAGGCCGTAGTACTGAGGACTATACCTGCTATAGCCTGATCGGTAGCGGCGGCTGTAGAATCATCTGAAGTGTATAGCCAGTACCGGGCAGACAGTGCTGGCGTTCTTAATCCCATACACTGATTACTGTTCTGAACTCTAGTCTCTGAACTGGAGTAGACGTCGATATGCAATGAGTTTAACGTTTGTGCGAGAGCGGTATGTTGACCTATTTGTTTTACACTGAGAATGTTGAAGGCACCTATATTAATTCGCATTCAAGGTCTAAGCAAGGAATGAGGGAGACCTGAAGCTGAATGGTAAAAGATGGGACTTACCGGAACAGTGTTACTATGATTAGCTTTATCTGTTGTGGGACTTGTCGAGTGATCACCAGAAATGGGTCGGGAGGGGTGTGAGAGCTAAATTTGATGGGACATGGAGAAGGGATCAGCAGTAACGTTTTTGGCTATCCACCCTGTTGTATGCAGCAGACAGGGCAAATCGGTTTGTACTTTGAAAAGGCCGATGCAGAATGGAATCATTGGTGTTGTGAGTATTCACGGTTGTGTGAGAGCCGAGATACTTCCAGGACGCCCAGACCTAGACAGGAGAACGACTAAGGTTCTGGACCAAAGCTTTTGACTCGAATGCCTGCAATATACCAGAACTGGTACATTTTTCGGAAGATTTGCCAACCTTCTTCCAACCCCCAACCTGGAGGACCAGGAGACTGGTTTGTCAAACCCCTGCCTTCTAGTCTGCCTGGTATGAGTGACTCTGTCGGCGCGGTCACCATACCGTCCAGATTAGCCGAATAAATCAGCGAGATACGCAAGCGGTCACGCTGTGTCAAGGTCCAGTGTCATGGTGACAGTAGGTCACGAGGTAATGAGCGTACGATCATCATAAATTCAAAGCTACACAATATTCGTTTGAGTTAACGTTCCCAGGTAGTTGTGCGACGACTATCCAAGCGTCGATTAGGAATGATCGTTAATACGCCTTTGTCAAACACAGTACTGACACGGAATCTCAGAAATGTTGGTGCAATCGTTGGGTCAATGGAAATCGATTCCAACAACAAATCAACCTCTATTTCAGATAGAACTTAGCACATGTGTACTTAGGGAGGCAGCGTTTCACAAGTGATGCAATCCACAAGAAACCACTTGTAAGCGGTACTACACTTCACCAAGTTCGAGGGAGCAGCTGTGCACTAGTCTTCGTCCTTTCGAATGCTCCGGAACTGATACGAGTGTGCTTGCGCCAGCCACACAGGCTACTGAAATGATAGAACTGCTTTCGCGAGGTGGTTCGCATTTACATTACAATTAGAAGTTTGCCGTTGATTTCTAGGCTCGTCCTCACTAAACTAGAGATCCCTAGACGCTCCCAGATATTTTAGTAGCTAAGGAGTGCAGTACGGATAACTGCCAGACAGACTTTGAAGAATTAGACCGGAAATTATCTGCTAAATTTTGACCGCTAACCCCGTTACTGTAGTCAAGTCACCTGAGACTGGTGATTACCTCATGCACCTCGGTAGTGTAATTTTACCAGCTCGTAGTATGTGAGGGTGCATTCGCAAATACCAGTAATCTGGATGCAACCGAAGTCCGACTAAAGAGAAGGTTTACAATGAGTGCGTGTGCTCAGTTCCGATTTACAGATCAGAGATCTAGACCGTTCGGAGGAGGAGATGCACTAATTCTCAATAGTCGGCTACAATTGTCTCCACCGATTGGCCCATATCAATCGAGATGTCTAACTGGGCGGCCAATCTATCGGCATGTATCTAGGAAATCTCCAAGTTCGTGATTGATGAGTAAAGCTATGTAAATCTGGGATAAGGTGTCTGGTATGCCGATGAACGTCCGTCGTATCGCACAATGTTCAGTGCAGTTGCTGACGGCTGGAACAAATCACAAGGCCATGACGTAGTCACGAGCTATGAAAATCCTGGCTACCACACTGAGGATGATTGGTAAATACAGCTCGCTAAGATGGGGAGCGCGCCGCTATCTACCTCGCTGAGTAGAAACACTCACAAAGAAGATAGTGCGATGCACCCAATGACGAATCTGTGTCGCTGAGATTGTTGATTCATGATCATGATCAAACCCGTGAATAGTCCTTGTCACTGCAGCCACAATATCGTTTGATTAAGATCATGACCACTTATGTAGGAGTTTTACGCTATAAGTGAAAAACATTATTTGTTGAACAAACAAAACACAATATGATTAAAAGAATTAGCAAGTTACATAGGCAAGGAAAGAAAGAAAAACGTGAAATACGACGATTTAATAGAACGTGATTTTAGAGTGATAGGGACACTCAATGACTGCTTTTATTATTGTGGTCTCCGGGGGAAATGCGCAAAGAAAATAATGAGATTTACACGGTCAGTGTTCACCGTAGATGAATTGAACAGCAAATTAGTTTAGACAGAATGAGAAACGAGCATTAGACAAGCGAGGTTGGGAAATGGGAGGGACGCCGGAAAGTTTTTCCTTTGGAAGCTAGTGCATTGAAACAAATTGCTACAATAATCTTGTTGAACATAGTTTACACTCGGACGAAGTTGAACCGGAGTGCGCAAAATAATTGATTAACAGCTCATTGAAGATGACAGGTATATTTCGGTGCCCGTGTGATCGTTGTTCGCGAAAAAATTGTGACGCGTTGACGATAAAAAAAGTCTTTCGTACGGAAACAACTAGCCGAACTAATTGGAGTGCGAAAATTCCATGAAATACAAAAAGATCTTGATAAGGTCCATATTCGGTTTCTGGGTAACTCTTTGGCTAAGCCGCGATTACATGTTTGCCGGTTGGATACACGGTTGGGAAGATGGCTTCTGCTTGAGTTTGGATAGTCTGACGGTTACCAGTTCATATGTGCCTTTATATGACACACAAGGGCAAACATCTTGCGTTGCGCCAGTAAAAGATTAGTTAGCTTGCATCACATTTTCGTGCATAGGTTTAATGACTATGCACCATACATTTCGACAGATCAGCCCATGTTAAACCGCGGAGAACGAACTCAGAAAGTTAGCAGCAGCCTTGCAAACACCAAATTTGTCATTTAAATAAAAATCAATGCTTACTAAAATCAATGAAATGTTTTTCGAAGTTTAGTACCTCATTTGTTCTGATATTAAAAACGCCAAGTTTGAAGCAGCTCAATGCGACAATGCTGATTAATAATCGCAAAGTTGTGAGTTTAAGCCAAGATTATCGCGACCGACCATGTATGGATTCGGACAGCTTAGTGATATTTATATCATTTGTAACCTATTAGATCGTATTGCGATAAACCCGTTGTGGCGTATAAGACAAACTGGCGTTTAGAGTTCACGCACTGTCAGAGTTAATTAGACAACACAGTAGTGACGACATCTAAATCATACAAATGAGAATTCGAATCCCAGCTATCGCAACTGTTCTTGTAGCCTGTGGTGGACAGTCCGACAGTATCCAAGTTCATATGTAACTGTGTCACATGAGAGATGCCAGTTTGTTCTCGATTAACATTACTATATTGGCAACACAGTTCAGAAGTAACAATATCGGTTACTAATTACGCGATAATTCAGTCGAACGTCAGTAAGTTCCAGTACACTTGTTTGTTGAACAATCCGACAATATTCAGCCTGCATATGATGTATTAAGTGGTGTGACAGCAAGCGTCACCTGATTCATAAGTCACACACCTGCCTTAAATATACTAGCCATTACTTTCAGTTTGTTTTGCGATTCAAAGTAAAGTGTAGTCACCCTTTGCAGTTTGTACCATAGAGAGAACAATAATCTAGCCATAACACACGCAAGGTTGGCAGCATCCGGATCTGGATTAGCCTGTCACGGTGACTGAAGCCAAGACGCCTCCGCGTATAGAGGTTACCACAAGTGGCTTGCGCCGCATTACTTGCAGTTCCACTCACATGCCACGAATGCAGCATAAACCGAAAGCAATAAGATTTGAAAGTTGCAACTCCAACTGGCCAAAGCTAGTTAGCCAGATGATAGGCTAGTGTGAAAGCAAAACTCTTACCTCTCGGAAACAAAAACTATGAGGACACCAATACTAAGATTTTGAGAATATATTACAATGAGAGATTATATATATATATATATAACTGTTTGAATAACATAATAGATGGAATAACCTTCACACGGGAAGAGGAAGAAAATTCACGCCTGGCGTTTCTCGATGTGTCGGTCATAAGAAAACCGGATGGCAAGCTTGAAACTACTGTCTATCGTAAACCGACAGCAACTGATGTCATCCTCAGGTTTGATAGCAATCATCCAGCCAGTCAACTTAAAAGCTGTGTGCGGACACTATTTCGACGTGCTGACACGCACTGTAGCTCAACTGAACTTAGAAGACAAGAACGAAAACACCTATTCAAACTGTTCACTTCTAATGGGTACTCCAGCAGCTTCATAAAAGCATCTGTCAGAGGTTTCACAAGAACTGAACGTACAGAACCCAAAACGCGAATGACAGTGCCACATATTCACGACACATCTGTAGCAGCACAAAGGATGCACCAACCGTTGGGCATCCAAATATCACACAAACCAAACTCAACGTTCCGTTCAGCTTTGGTGAACGCTAAGGATCATGTAGAACCACACGAACAGTCTGGCGTGGTCTAGATGATTCCATGTCTGGGGTGTGACCAACAGAATGTGGGAGAGACGGGCACACAGCTTCACACGCACGTGCACGAACACAGACTAACGATGCAACGAGCTGACCCTAGATCACAACTGTGGCACCACTGCGCGGGCACAGGCCATGAGGTCGACATAGATCATGCGAAAGTGGTCACACGGGCAAAGATGAAAGGGGAACGGCTTGTACTGGAGGCTCTCTATTAGCGGGATTCGTTCATTCGTCACGTAGGTATAGACAGCCACTACGTCAGCATCGTTGACACTGGAACGAAAAACGAGCGAAGACAGACCGACAGGCGAACACGATGAGAGGCATAGCAATCACATTCCAACACATTTATTTGTTTGATAACGGATCCTAGTGTGGATTTGAAACGTCACAATAAATCGTTCACTACTCAGTGTTTGCCCTCTTTTTAATACTTCAAATATATATATATATATTTATATATATATATATATATATATATAAGTACGCCCTACGTAGGATTAGAACATAAACAAAAGTTGACAATTGGACTGGGCAGCCAAACAAAGCCACCACCAACAAACCGAAAAAAAAAGACAGAAGGTCACTACGACCCGTGGTTAGAAAAGACGACGACGGTTGTTCGGACGGAAAAATCTATAATTGACTGAACTTGTTTGCAACTAACGTGCTTGTCGTCTCTCCGATGACGTGTGTTATGAGTACGTTGATGACCTACCAATCGGGGACCGTCACTGCAGTCACCACAACACTATATGGTCAGTTCAGTAGGAGAAGAGACATCCATATTTGTTTTCGTACCATGAAAACAGACTCAAAACAACAGCACACTCGATGGTTAGGGATTGGGGTTATCATAAACCGACTGACATCAAAAACAGGCCACAAGTGGTACACCAGACCGACTCGAGAGAGTTCAAATGACGTGTCGAAACTTGCATAAAAAACTATTGATCATAAAATGAGAGAAGCAAACTAACCATGTTGAGTCATGAACCGTTATTAAAGATTGATGGTTAAGCGGAATAGTTCTGAGACAAACAGAGACGAACAATAAAGGGAAAAAGATCTACACCGAATACGATCACAAACGTGAAAGAATTTCTAACACTGAGACGTGCTAGCCAGTTTTAACAGACAAAACAGTTCAAACCATTATGTGGAACCGTTCACGAGTGTACAGGCGGTTGCAACAGTCGCCTGTATGTAAAACCAGGTAGGGGTTTTCAACGCTGCGCAAAACTACTGGCTTCAAGGACAGAAGAATCTGGCTAATTCAACAATCATTTCAGCTAGCGTGAGGATATGTGTGGGACTCCCTAAACACGGTGCAGTTCCCAGACGTCAGTGTCGATAACGTATAGTAAGGGATATACATCAAACATTATTTTGCTCCATAGCCCGGCCTGTTAGTTAACACAGAAACCAGTGATAAAGTGTGCAAGTGAGCAATAATAAACAATGGAAATCAATGAAAGTCAAGCTTCAATGAACTTAACTAGTGTGGACTGAGTTTGGGCTGAATCGTGCTCAATCCGATCAATGGGGCGATCAAAACTGTTAAACCTATTCAAACCATCACCATTCTAAAGACTTGATGATGATAAATTCAGTTGTGGTTTCAAATTAGATTGCATGCATAACGAACCCTGGACTCGGTCAGACCACGCTGTGACCCGAACCATCGTTCGCCTCAACAGTGGCTAAGAGAATCCTAAAAACCCAACAAAGAACATCTGCGGAGAAAAAGAAATCTCCCACATTGAAGAGCTACACTCCACGGAAAAACCAAGAATTGCTTAGTTCGTGGCCACATTGTTATCTTGTCACTTGAGGCATTAGATCAACCCCAATAAATAACGCTTGGGAAGGTAACCCCGCAGCTGGCCGAACAATAGCGGTTTATGCAATGCTGTCATTTGATCAGCTGATCGTGTGTACAAGGTTTATTAAAACGGGCGCTGGCTACGTTAATCACACAATCATTCCGCTTGATTGGATAACTGATGAATCACGTGTTGCTCCCGAAAAAAAAGTCAATTGAAAGATTAGAGTGAATTGCATACAGGCATTGCACAAACTTCTTTTTCCACAATAATCGGAAGGATTTCTGATGCCATAGTTGACGAAAATAAAACGTGAGCGAACACTCCGATTAGAAAGTCAACAGAATCATACTTCTCTAAATTAGCATACTGATGTGCGGAGCAGGTTAGCAAGAATGAACTTGGAGCGTGTTGACGAATGAGCAGATCAACTGATCGTATGAAAACAAAACAGAAGTCCAGCAATCGGATTTTGATTGCACTACTGTTATTGATTTAATTAAGGAAGCTATGTTAGCCGCGCCAAATTCTCAAAGTCGTTGTGTGAGCCGTGTGTGTGTGACATCAACGAGTGTGCACGCTACACACGAACAGATTGGATGCACGCAAATGGATGTAAAAAAAATAACCTAGTACAACACACATACAAGCAACCAGTCGGGCCAATATACGAAATTTGTGAAGTGCAAAGAGACAGGGTACTCAAATGATAGGAACATGGCTTTGTTAAAACGAACAGGTTTATTTTGCTGGAAAGATTGGTTACCGTTGAGGGGGAATAACGCCATTCGGATTAATGCAAAAGCTGGAATCCGTAAATAGACTATACTCAGAACAGAAACCAGCAAGCGGAGAAGTATGGATGTCACAATTTATCATAGTAACTACGTGCACACATCATAAAAACATATCAAAAAGATGGAGAATCTTACCTTAGTGCGGTATGTATCAAGCGGACAGACCGCGCGTAGAGATTGTATCACGTTATAGACGGTTGGTGCGTCACCGTGCATGCAAATTCGTGTCAGAGGCCAATCTGCGGACGACTGAACTATCGAGAGATTGTTCGCTAATGAAGAATGCTCGGTAGCTTTGGAACCGAAAAATGCGGGACAACTTGTTGGACCAAACAGACCCGGGCTACGTGGACCGGACAACAGTAACGGTGGCGGAGTAGGCAGGACCGGAGCCATATCATCCGCGCGACAGTACAAGTGTGGACGATTTGGGTTAGGGTGCATGCAACCGACTGTATTAGAGTGGCTGCCACAAGTATGGTCCGAAGTGACTGATTTAGAGCATAATGCTGTACGGGATGCGTTGAATGAACCATTCAATGTGTTCGCACGCTGTTAAAAGAAAAAATAGCAAGTACACTAATAAACACCAAAACAACGGTCCAAGAAAAGGAACGAAAGAAAATTCCTTGCAATACACATGCGATCTTGCCTCATAAGCAGCAAACGGTGGTAATCCATGGGCGTACGTTGAACTGGAATAAGAGTATTTGCAAGGAGTTACATAAATATTTGAAATGGTCAACGTGATCACCAGCTGAGTGGTAGATAGCTCAGCTAAAAGAGGTAACCTACACATCTTCCTGCAGCGTCCCGGTCTAGTGTATAGGTACTTGGACTAGTATTATGATACCCATTCACCGGCATACGGTTCGAATCTCTGACGAAATGTAACGTCAGTGAAACCACCTGTCCACTAGTTTGCTAGTGGCTAACGAGATCTGTTGTTCGCAAAAATCTCCTTTAACCCTTTCCGGGACTGTAATGAGTGATTGTTGATTTCCAGGTCGACCAAGAGTGGCCGATCGATTTCAGACTATAAGAAAAGGTATTTGTCATCATTAAACCTATTAGGACCAAGGTCGAAGCGCTTGAGAAAACTCAAGTTGTATTCCGAGTGACATTATCATTGGGCTATCTCGGGGTCGTTCCTGAACAATTTTCGCACAGCAAGAATGGACGCCACCACCAGCCTATCACAAAGATCCAATGCCGGTAGGAGAAACACGTTAACCTGTATGACTACATGAGCGCATGTGTCTGATATAATTAACACACATAAGAGAAATTATACTGTATTTGAGTGGGAGGTGTTTTGGCTATACACATTTGATTGATTTTGCTATTTTATTCATACGCAGTTTGTGATTTCGTTCAATTTGGCTCGTTGATTAAATCACGTGACAAGAGCGGTGGAGTGCAAAATATCTGATGTGAAAGTGGACAAAAATAAGAGCAGACCAAGGATGTACCTCCTCTGAACAACATAAGTAAAACCATATCCGCACCAGGATGCAGCGGAACCGAGGATAAAAGCGTGGCATACCTTGAGTTGTGCGGCAGATCATACGCGAATCGGGTGACAACACCAAGCAACGTAGAAGTGACGGTAGATCACGTGAATAAGTTAGCTTGTGCAACAAGCAGAGTTCAAAGCAGGATTCATGTTATACTTTTCCTAGGTCAAAACGACTAGCATCGGTGTGACAAAGGCCCTAATACTGTACATTGTGTTAATTTGCATGTTGTGTATAACTTGATCGCCCCAAGATCTGATTGAGCATTTAGAGGAAAGTGAGGCTGAATGTGCACATCTAACATCAAAGGATAGAAAGTTTGCACTGGAAAACGTAGATTCAGTTGAACTCACCCAAACTTGATCGTAGTTTTCACATTCAGATAGGCCTTCCATTCAATCTCTTTCGAAGAGAAGAGCTAGACTAGGGTCTTGCTCTCGTTAGAATTCATTAGTAGTGTATATTTCAGATACGACCAAAATTAGAAGTCCGGTTGAGCCTTCTTGAAGCAACCGTGTTGACTATTGCGATGGTTGGAAAGTTTGGCTGAATGCGAAAACTGAGGCTGACGAGGAGTGTCGCTTAATTTATATTAAGGAGAACTCTGAGTTTTTGTCCTAATAACCTGCAACACGAGA
>LUCH01000796.1:122707-139856 GCA_013368495.1 Paragonimus heterotremus
GGCGGTTTGCTAAGCCTCCAAAGAAGAGGCCCAAACTGAAGGTAATCTAACTGACTGAATCGAGACAGAATGCCTCTTGTTATTTGTTAACCTTTCCTTACTTCTGTAGTAGTGTTAAACGTTCTCGAGAAACGTTTACTGGCGAACTTTTGTTCTTCTTTTCGACGGATATATTAAAATTGTAAGGCGCAGTCAAAACTAGCCAGCGTGCGCGGATTGAGTTTGAGTTGTGTAACAGAGCGTTCTGCCGTGTTGTTAGCGCCATTTTGGCTTTCGTTTGTGTAAGCTATGTGCTTGACTTACTACGCCTTTGGTTCATGCTTGTTCGTCTTATTTCATGTCCTGATGTCTGTATGTTGCCCAAAGTTGGTCACAGGGTTATAACAAATAATCAGTAAAAAATAGCCGATTGGTATGTTGCAATATATGAAGACGTTGGTCTGCTATGTTACTTTTAATTTGAAAGTAGACATATTCCCGGTCGAAGATCAAGGTCTTCTGTGTACTCCTAAGGTTGTGCATATCGTTACGCTGTGTGCCACATGTTCGTGATTCGTCTAATTCATGCGCTAGCTGTTTTTGGTGATCGCTGATCACACGGATCATAACAGTTTGCCGGTTTGGTATACCCTTTACTCGTTCTAATGGCAGTGCTGTTGCAAAACTGGCAGGTCACTACGTCTGTTGTCATTCAAGGTAGAGTTGGTGGATATAAGAAAGTTCACTCACTTCGGGAGCTGTATTAGTGACGGCGAAGTGTCCGATAAGATCACAAGTCGTGAAGCTTAAGCTCGGAAACCGTTTGCCTACTTACGCCATCTGTGGACACTGAAAGGTTGAGTATACAAGAGCGGTCTCAGTGTGCGACTGCGAAACATAGACTATCTGTGAGCAGAATGTTCAGTGTCCGTTTCCGACCTTCGGTGGTTCCGATGCATTAACGTCGTATGATCGGAACACGGTATCAGCAGTGATGTCTGATATGCAGAAAAACAACAGTTAACGGCGTTCGTGTTTTGAACCTCAAGGTGCTTTGGTGTATATTTTTTTCCCTCCACATCTTTCTCCATCTTTGCCTTCCCAAAAAATCAGTACCCTCATTGAAGAAACTAGAAGCTACGCAAAAGATAAGCAAACACGAACGCTGGAATGTGAACTCGGATGATGCAATCGCCGCTCAATTCTATGGATTATCAGAAGTACATACGGATGATATCCCACTGCGACTAACAGTGTCTCTACCCCGAATATTAACATACAATTTGGCTAATGGTCTATTCAAGCAACTACGATATCTAATAGACGGATCAGAACACTTTATCAGCAATGTTCAGCAATTCAAGAATAAACTGAAAACTTCAAGATACACGGAGACAAATCAATCATTTAGTTTGATATCACAACGCTCTCCATTTACATGGACTTTATCTTGGCCAACGAAAAAGTACGTAGATTATTAGAGAAGAAATCTTGAGTAAACTACTTCCTGGAGCGGAAACGTATATGCAATCTCTTAGATCTATGTCTATTTGCATACTTAAAGAAGGATGGTCAAGTCTATGAGCAAAATAAAGAAACTCCAATAGATTTACCTATAACCGGATTTATCATCGGAGCTGTCAAGCAAAGGCTGAATAACGTCGCGTCGCCTAAGTTCGAGACAAAACCGTAGATGTGATATGTTGATGATATATTCGTAATCAATAAACGCCCAGTGATTGAGGAAACACAGGCTATCTAAAGACACTTCCAACGATATTAAACGTATTGTGGAGAACGGTACAGGCTGCATTTCTGGCATTTACCAATCAGCCGCGAATCTGATGGAACACAGTAGACGTCCGTTTCCCGGAAAGAAACATACGGATCAACGCCGCATTTTTTACAGCAATCGTCCAGTCAGTCATATGAAAAATTGCATTGGAACTCTGCTTACAAGATCTGAAACATGTTATAATACCGCAGAGGCCTATGGAAAAGCAGAAAAGTATCTGTATCCGGTATTTTTTCACAATGAATATCTACGGAATTTCAGCAGACAGAGTTTGCTGCAGAAGAAAAGATATCCAGGCCCTCCGGAACAATCAACAAAACGAGCTGTACATGAAATCCGTATCAGAAATGGCAGTAAGATTTCTGAGATCAAACTGCATTAACCTACTGCATAAACCAACGGAAACATTAGGACGAAAGCTCCTAAAACCAAAGAGATAACTCATACCCACCGATGAGAGAAACTGCATAGACAAAATCAAATGAGATGACTGCGAAAAACGCAGTCAGTGGACGAAAGTTATTAATGCGAATACATAAACACGAATTAGCCCCCATTTTTTGTCCATCTCTGTTTGTGGGGATCAAACTAGATGCATAGTCAACTCGAGTACTGCGAGCTCTAAACATGTCAGAGAACTTCTTGAGACCTGGTATTCACCAACTTGTTCTATAAACAGACACATCGAATTGAACAAAATCTGTTGGCCAATACGACGCGAAGACTTAGGGGGGTGTAACCGCGATAATGCCTAAATGCCAGCACAAAGCAACGGGACAACATGAGCTGGCCAATGCATAACCAATCACCTGGAAGTTCAAGAACAAAGAAATGACCGACCCAATCCAAGGAAAAGGAGCAACCGATCAGATTTCAGGTTAAGGTTCAACAGTAGCAGGAATTGATCAGAGTGTGGATAAAAAGTTTGAAAAGAGTCAACAACCAATCAAGATCTAGCCCGAAAGGTAAACTGACCGTGGTGTATAAGAGCAGGCATTCAACGAAATTCGCCAACCGCCATGCTCAAACTCTTACCCATTGATGAAACATTTCGAACCCGAATAACAAGCTCCACGAACAAACGAATATCTAAACCATCAACCCGAACTACTAACACCACTATTTCCAACAAACAGTGTTAACTATATTACTGTGCGGGCATTTGAAGTGCACCAGGAACAAGCAACTGTTTGCATATTACAGTGGAAAACCCTCACCAATGTCCAGAGGACGAACCTTGGAGAATAGCACCAGACTAGTATGCACTTCATGTCACCACAGGACGACCAATCTGAACATTCATATCGACAACAGGTATCAGGATGGATGAAAAGTATGTATTACGGACAGCACAGAATAACTGACAAAGTTGAAGTCTAGAAAAAGGTATAAGTTAGCGCCTTTCTCCTCAATCTCTACCGAGCACAAAAACAAAGCAAACGATAAGACTGATGTGAGGATAGTGTCACAATCTGAAATCGAGAAGCTCTTCAACAGAATCTCGATGATTAGTCACTTATGCACCAGTTGATTGAATACCGTAGTGAAACAACTGTTCAGATAGGTACAGCAGCCAATCACACATGATCGCTCTAGTGATAACGAATACGTACAGTCGAATCATGGTCCACGGCAGGGGCAAGATAAGTGAACTAGAACACCAGTTAAATAAGGCATAAAATGGTGTTTCCAATAGATAACGAATCAAGGGCGATCGATCAAATGCTCACCTGCATCATGATCCTCATCGATTAATTTGTTGTTTAAAAACGAATTCATTTTTGAGCACATCTATTGCGAAATCATTAGTAGCTCAGTTTCGATCGTTTGTGATCTGGCAAGTGAAACATCGTTCGCACTAAAATACATTACGATCATTTTATCGTTCTGGTCACAACACGTCTAAACTTGCTTTACCAGTCATATCTCACTCTGAACATCAACGGGCCCACAAAACTCAGCTGACCGTTGTGGTGGTTCGCCAGATCATACGACCAGGGATGCCGCAAATCTAGCTCGTATCAGTCGTGAACGTCTACAGTAGACCTTATCAGTTACGACCAGTAAAAGCTGCCCCGTACAGTATCTTTTCAATGGTTGAAGTTTAATAACATATAACCTACGTGTTTAACAAGTTGAACAAACGTTAAATTATACCTGGCATATGCGGGACATACTGCTAGCGATATATTCTGAAATGTCGCAACAGAGAATACTGAAGTCTGTGATATCTATGAGCTTCAAAGCAGAATCCATTGAGAGCCATTTGAACCTTTTATTTAATACCTGACAGAAGCTTCACAGTTGTACACCACAACGCTCTGAATGAGTTGAATAACGGCGGAAAGATATGGAAATCAGCAATCACTTTCTTCCTCAACTCCAGTTGATTGTTTACGTACGGGTGCACTGTTTAAAAAAATGTTGAGTATATGTGGTTGTTTTTTGTTTAATCTCGTGAAGACAGTTTACCGGAAAAGTATGGAACAAAACCACGTTAAACCTGAGACGATACGCACAAGCCTTGAAAAGTGGGCGGGGATGTACAAGTTAGTTTCTCTACAGGTAAGTAAACTTCACAGAGAGCCTGCGCATGTTATCCGAGAGTCCCGGAGAGCCAATGTTGTAAACTGTCTCATAAATAGATGGACGAAGAACTGAATCAGCAGGATTTTTAAATCACACAGAGTATCGTGAACCCGTCTTTGTTTCACATAAGTGGAAGTTTGTTCACTTGATGGGACGACGAGCATTGTTTGCGGAATAGCCGAGATCATCAAACATGCGACTAACAGATGACTGGCTGATCGTAAATCCAGGGCATGTATGCCGTACCCCATACTTAATTTGATGCACCGTCACTTCGGGCAACCACCTATCAGTAGGTACATCCGAATTATTAACTACTTCAGACTATCATCTACAAAATCTTTTCTTTAGTAAGAACTCTCCGTTTCTCACTATCCTTCCTCGGCAGGTTCTGCGGGTAATAAAAACACCCCCCCCCACTCGACTTATGCGTTGAATCATTTTTCCATCTCCGTCAGGAATTGCCCGCTCTTATCAACTGAAACTACGCAGTTGATAATCTCCACTGGTTTAGTGTCACTTAAGAATGGTCAGGTCCTGATACGAGAATTGTAAATTGGCTTGTCAACGGGTCATCAGAATCAAAAGAAAGGCGCCCACAAAAATTACGATAGCGGGTTTTCAGACGGTTGTCCACGTCCTGAAAAGCAGTATGAACTCGGGACATTATAAATACATTTGAATAACTCAAATATGCACCGATTTATGGTGGGTTCGATTGACGCTTGTTCTTGTACCATAACTAACTGCTTAGGGTGCTTAAGGTGTGTGTTCCTACTACAACAGGATCCGATAATCCTGTGTTGTTGGATAAATCTGCTCACCCATCGCATAATGGGCCGAATCTCGGACGGACTCGATTTATCATACTCCCAGGATGACTTTAAGAGGAGAGAGAGAGAGTTCACGATCCCTTCTCAGTTTATTTTTCCTAGTTTCGGGTTTCAACGCAGTCTGACGAATGTGAACTTGTAAACAATCCTTGCATTTAGTCGAATACACAATTGCGGATTCTCTCAACAAGCAGTAGGTCCTGAAGCTACTCTAGAATTGAACAGCGTGCGTTCCCCTGTAAGAACTTCATCTGATGAACACTACGCTCAAAATTCAACGTATAGCACCAGGATCACTCTCTTCGTGAAGACTATCTGCCATCCCATGCCCTCAGAGAATTTGGCATTGGAGCGTAAGGTGGTGAAGTGTGCCATAGGGTAGGTTAGATCTTGTTAATCAGCCTGGAGAAGGTAGCTGTACCAACCCCTATTCGTTTGGATGGATGCATGCTGGCATCCAATCATTCGGGTGCTTACAGTGGCTGACAGGCCCGTCACCAGGTTTGTGCTGTTGAGGTTGTGCTAAGGCAACAATACGGCTGCGCAATATGGTCCGAGACCAAGCCCTGTCATGTTGACGAAACCAACCACATCACGGCGGTGCGCACGTCCTGTTAGCTAACAAGACCTGCAAAAGTAAGCCCCAGAGCATTGATGACGTCCCATTTAGTTGCTATGGTCGCATCTATGGTCAAAGCTGTACATATAGATATGGTGTGGGTACGAGGACGATAATTCAAATGTCCGTTTGCACTGAAAGTCGAACTACAGGCGAGCGAGACAGCAACCGGCGTGTTTCCGATGTATTGAGGGTGAATACCACCTCCACTGTGTAAGATGGAATCGATCGTCTGAACAATAGTATCTGCCAATGGGTTAGTGGAAAAATGATGTAAATAAGTATATGACGGGCCCTAACTGCTCGTTTTTGGTTCTCAGATGATGTGAAACTGTAGTGCCGGTGAGCCCACACACTGGATCAGGTGGTACTGAACAGAATGGGCTTTGATATGTAGACACAAGAGCTCAATGAGTCACAGTTAAATCCACACGCAATGAATACTATCATTTTCAGGCTGTGGGGGATGTCATGTTTTAAATACAAGAAATTCACATTTGGGGTAATGATTAGATCGCACACATGTCTTTACTTCTGTAAACGTGGCCCCATGACCTCACGATCATCGGGTTAAAACATCAATCTACCGAGGCCAAACGGCACAAGCCTGGACCATTCCAGTAATGTGTACAGGCTAAAAACAACAGTGAATGAACATATAGTGCACTTAAGCTTGTCACAGTAGTGAAGTGAAAATTGGACACACTGAAGAGTGGGGATGAACGTCAACAAAAAGAGTGACCGACAGATACGCAGGGTTCCGTTGGGATACTTCTGATGTCAGCATATCGCTAGTCGAAGTCACTGTAGTGATCAGAGTTCAAGCGTTCGCAGCCTGCCTACGACATGACATCGGCTACCAAGCCACACGTTATATTACGCGTAAGCATAAGGGATATCAGGCTGCCAAAGCCTAGGCGTGCACACCCAAGGTAACTGGGGGGTGGGTTCCGTGAATGCGTACTGTCTACCACGAAAATGTTGAAGCCATTGGAACACGACAGGTAGCCACTGCTAGAGCTAGTCACTTTAATCCGTCTAGGGTGCCATTTTGAAAAGGATAGTGCCTGCATAGGTTCGCTTTTTTTTCACACCGACCACATACTACTGGAACATGCTTCAAGGCGGGACGATTCCGCATGGAGTTGAAAACAATCATGTGGGACGCACGGGAGGCCGAATGGTAAATTGCACACAGCTGTAGCCGTAACGGGCTACATAAGCCGCTGTTTCAGCGGTCGACTGTAGGCGCACATCATACTGACAGGAAAGCAGAAGTGATAAGCTAAACGTATGTTTCTGGTGGGTAAACCAAGACTTGGTGGATCACCGAAATTAAATGACTTTTAGAAACCATACAGAATAAAGTAACGGATATCACTTTGTCGTGATGTCGAACATATAGAACGAGAATGGAGAAGGAGCTTTACATCCCCAATAAACAATTAACCTACGAAGATGACCCCGTGAACTTCACGAGTATATCGCAAAAGCAACTTAGCTTATTGTGAACACTGCTATCGGAGACAAACAAACGCCCAGTTCGTCACAGCCATGGAGTGGTGCCTCTTATAGCGCATTCTGTTTAACATTGTGAATTACTGTGACTGACTATCATGTCGATTGATTCCTACGATGAAGACCATTCGCTTGCTTTATCTTCTACATTCGACATCACGGAAACGTAGTATCCATCACCCTGCTATAGTTTGTGGAAACCAGAAGACTTCGGCGACAAGTTACCTTGCCATATTCAATTGGGGGCATATTAAAAGCTTGCCACTTTCGTCTTTACCTCACACATGTCGAATGTCTACAGCTTCCTATTGAATCTAAGACGCATTTAACCCATCGCGGTCATAGCTGCAAACAAGTGACCTTGAGATGTCGTGTATCCTACGCAATGGATTGTACTTAATGTTAGGCCGAACTGTTTGTGTCCTGAAACACAGATTACGGTAGGGGAATACTGGGTGCTTGGAATGGATGGAGTCACTGGGAGCGGCCTGTCATGCTCTATTGATTAGAGCATGTTGTATAACGCACAGCGTCGCTAATGAGCAGTGTGACATGACTCTCATGATAGAAAACTAAAGGGCAGCTCTCAATGTCAACAAAACCAGAAGTTAGAAACAATGGTTGTAAACGTGTCAACAAGGGGACTGGCGACGGACTACTACCAGCGAATATGAAGATATCAGTCGTGCAAACTAGTGTTTGCGTTCGCGGTTGTATCTTCGCGCCTTGTAACAAATGTCTGATAATAAACGACTTTCTAGATCAAGCGCCTTTGGAAGTCCTAAAACAGATTTTGGTGGACACAACACTTGTGGTAGTCGATGCCATAAGCCCTGAGTTCAGTGCAGTGTCACAAAACCTCAAACCGGGACCCACTCCGCTAGTTGTTTAAAAAAACGACTGCGATAGACAGATGTTTGAACCGACCAACTTTCCGCCTAAGACTAAGTATTACATGATTAGCCACCACGGTTAGCGTAAACCATGTCAAGACTGTGAAAGATAAGCATAGCGGTATTAGTGCTGTCTCTAACTCCTCATAGAAAAACAACCGGCACAATGTAACCGGCTTTCATAACAAAGAAAGCTGAATACGACAGGAACAGGTAGATACTTGATTCAGCCGCAGGTGCATCGAACATCACCTTCAATTTGCGACATACACTTGAGTGTCGGCACTCACACGGATGGTTTCTTAAGTAGAAAAGTCTCGTTTAAATACTCACACTGAAAGACCAGTTTGTTGGCAGCTGGTTTGAATAGTCTCTAATGTGAGTAGAGTTCATCAAACATGCTGAGACCCCCTTTTACCACGTATATTATGAATGATATATCAAAGGGATAAAGGTTCTGGCGAGCTTAAAATGAGCTCCTAAATTATACAATATACGAACCATAGTGTTCTGCTCATTTTAACGGCATTCAACACGCCACTTGTGTGCAACCATTTAAACGATGGAATGCATCATGTACTCGCAGAGTGGAAACCGCCAATACAATGAACAGGCCGCAACTCTGTCCAAATTGTCTCACACAATCCTCATGATGTTGTTGGTAACCCCGGCTGCTTCTGTGACATCAAATCGTCAGCCGGCAGTTCTGCCAATGCAATGTTTGCATTTTAAACTTTCGTAGCGATGGAAAGATACCGGGCTGTCAACCGACGATCAGGCTTATAATGTGTGTGTACGACTGTACCATTCAAAGATAGAACTCATCCGCGAAGAATGTATATAAGCAACAGTAAATTGGCCGCTGTTGACTTCAAAAATTAGTGTGCATCAAGTTAGAAGATTGTGTCAGTGAAGGCACGGTCTATGGGTGAACAAGCTGCGAATTCGTGACCGACCACCTGGGCAAGTAAAAGCCAGTGTACGCTGACAAGACAATGTACTCGACGTCGGCAGAGCACCTATCGCATTGGATGCACTGGTTAACTGAGTTAGTGGAGGCTGCGGAAAATTGTAAGGCGGACAAACAAAGACGTGATCACGAGATACGGGAATAGTGACCGTTTGCGTGAATAACATTTCGGTTGCCAACAGCAATGGGGAAAACAGTTACAAACGATTAATGACAACCTATCGCTTTTCTAGAGTAGAATTACCAAACATCAACACATGCCGAAGATCGACTTATAAGACGGTGTTTGAGTCATGGGTTACAACAGACCATATACGGGCTAAAGAACGTCCAGTGCTGGATGTCACATGACGTAGCGTGAGGTTGTCAAACACGTCGGATACGAAAACATGGGAGAAGTGAAGCCATAAAGTGAGTACAGGAATTGAGTGATTATGTGAATGTTAATGTGGATTCAGAAGTGATCCAAATAATATTTCACGACAGTTCTTATTGTTCCATAAGATTATCGAATAGCTGCTGCTACAAAGAAAGACCAAGAGCTTTACATGACCAAAACACAAATCAAACAAATGCTGTTACTCACAACAGATAGAGCTTATCGAACCGAACAGAGATTTCGGGATAACAGGTTACTCGATAAAAATTACGAACACATTAATCGTTGACAACAATAAGCCAATCGTCGAAGTATACGTTCAGCTACTATACAATCAAGACAGAGACTAACTTTAGTTCAAATGTAAAGAAAAGAGATAGTATAACTTCATACAATTTTTAAGTTCAAACACAAACAATCACCATCAAGATATACACACCTTGCAAACAAGCAACCGAGTAAGTCATGGATACATGGCCGGTACAATCTGTTTTCAAATTAGTTGGTCAGTGTGATCGAAGCGAAAAGACGCTCCTGCGCATTTCACAATAAATGGCTTATGCTATACCACCTGCGGTTCTACTCATATATCGAATGTAAACCCGAAGCAGCAAGACCGGAAGGCATGTGAGTAGAGGCCTTTGTAATCCAGCTGGGCAAAGCTGACTAGCCAGATGATAGGCTAGTGTGAAAGAAAAGTTCCTATTCTCTCGGAAACTAACATAGAGACTTCAAACTGGAGAGAATAATTCTGAGAAAATACCACAAAAATAGATTCTATATCAGGGGACGTATTAGTAAAATCCACACAGGATTGGAAGACAAACAAGTTGAACTCAAAACTGAACAGAAACCTCATCAAATAGTGCACTAACAAAACTGAAGAAGCGGAGAGGCAGTAGCCAACCAAGACCACCGATAATTCAGTCAAAGAAAGACAACATTCATGTCACACAACCGGAGTGGATGTCAAAGTCTCTCGATAGTTCTAGTTAGGGGCTGTATGGGAGAAGAATAAGGTAAAGAATTCCTGACTTCGCAGCGTCTGTTTCCATTTCCCTATGGCGATTCAACGAATGGCTGTCCCACATACTTTATACCAACATACAGGGTGCAAAGCATGGTAAACGTTACTCACCAATTAGTTAGGCTGACAAGAGATATCGAGACGAATACGTCCAGAAAATAGAATAGAACAAAGTAGTTCTCACAATTTTCATGTGCTCGTAACCGAGAGGTCAGGACAAATGGCAGAATGGCTAACCACAGAATAAAGTATACCCACGCAACGATGGAACAGTTTCGGATGCAGACGTTCAAACACAAGACTTACATAGTTGACAAAACTGGGTGGAGCTTTTCTTCTTTTCCGATCTTGATGTGGATATTGCACAGAATAAGCGAACCGAAATGAATCATTGACGTCTGTGAAGAAAGTAGGTACCAGACCAGCTTCATACACCCGTGGTTGGTATGCATGATACTGGATTTTGCCACTAAAATGAAGGAATCCAAGTTAAAAGAACAGAGGATAAGAGAAAATAAGTGTTTTAAATTCGATGCATTAAGAAATGGTCGTAACAACCACACAAAAACAATTGAACGAAAGACATAGTTAGCCAACGCTCGGTTGTGCGAAATTGGAAAACTTTTACAAATCTGAAGTTTTCCCGAATGGCAGTTGGAGAAAGTGATTGACCTATCAACTGCTTGAAACCATGCTATGATCATCATCATCATCATCATAACAGCCATGAGCCTGACCAAATGGTACTGTGGCTCGGGCCGCCGCTCACCTCAACAGTGACGTGGAATATGAATTTAACAATCAAGGGAGAGGACTTTAAAACAAGGAGAAAAGAGGCTGTCATTGTACATAAATCTATCAGTGGTGTCTTCACTACTAGATAGTATGAAAAGAAAAGAAGGCTCGTTAACTGTGACGGACATGTGAATCGAAAAAGAAACCTTGAGTCCTACAGTAAGTATCTTCTAAGCAACCACAGAGCCAATAGAAAACATAAAACACGGCAATATATAACATAAATTAGTGTAGGAAACGTCATAACAGATGAGTTAAAAATGAGTGACAACGGCAACAGAGAAACATAAGCCCATTGATTTCGTTTTCATCACTTCTTTCAGCTTCCAACCACAACTGATTAAAGTCTTTGGGCTCATTGTTAGAAAGTCAGCAACATGCTACCGAATCCAGTCTTGAATTTATCGCCCTCGTCCGTTATATCCCTGTCATACACCGATCACCGACCTGTCACATGCAGCCTAATTTAGGCAATGGGAAAGGTACACGGTGAGAAAGCAATGGGGTGACAAACATAAGACGTGTCCGGTTAGTAAGCTCCTTGTCCAGACAACTAGTTTTAAATTAGTGACGACCATAAAATAGGTAATGTTGAAGATATCGACGGTCGGTTGAGAATTTTCAACTTTCACATCACCCGCTGACATACGAGCGCAGGTGTGAACTAGCTATTGTCAGGCTATCTAAATATGAACAGAGTCAGTTGCAATAGGCGGGGTTTGAACCCATGGTTAAGACACGGGTAGAATGAATCACTGCGAGATATAGGAGACGGAATTTATAGCATTTATCTTACACACCTATCTATTAAAATATTTGTCATTTCACGCTGTCAGTTGGAACATGCTTGATATATATTGGTCATCCGTAAATTCGGAACAACGTGTGGGCAATCAGTAAGTTGATTTACTGGTAACGTTTCACTTCTGAAGCTTCTTTAAACCAGATGAACCGGTTACAAAATTGTAACTGGCTCATTTGGTTAGAAGAAACGTTTGTACCACGAGTGAAGCGTTACTGATAAACCAACTTATCGGTTACACACAATTGTTTTGAAATTGTCAGTTAATCTTAGTGTATCAGCTATAAACCACTTTGGTTTATTGCTGCGCCAGTAAACCAGGAAACTAACCATCGAAGGGTATCATTAACAGTGAATAAAATGTGTAGAAAAGCAAAGATGGAGTACATGGAAAAGCGTTAGTGAAAGACCCCCGAATCAGTACGGCAATTCTACGTTTTCAGCTTTCATACCACAACGCGTTTGTTATCAGTCCACACACTACGTCGCATGTACGCTATCAGGCAGTCTAAACTTAATCAGATGCAATCGTGTTGATTGAGGTTTAAACTCAAGACTGCGTGATAAACGAGCAGAGTGACCGTCAATAAATTACCCGGAGTACAAGCGGCATCAACTGCGCAGTGACAAACAACGCAGAGAAGCGTAATGCAACCCATATTTTAAAAACCTGCACTGTTTACATAGCCTTTCAGTGTAGGGTCAAATTGCTATGTACCGTCGTTAACTGTGAATATTGCCTCTAACTCTGCTTTTTTTAAAGCGTGGCCTAGACAAAGGCAATCATTTTACACGTCCAAGACATGAAAACTGAATAAATGTGGTCGCAGCAATAGTTTAAGTCCAGCGTTGTCAGTCTAACCACCTCAGCAAAAGAGCAATACTACACAAGAGGTTCAGAGCTGAACACTATAACTAAAACTCAATGAAGCATTATTCAGTACATCCCGGTATACTGTGGTCATGTGTTAAGACCTCGTCGGTGCGGTGGATATTCGAGTAGAGTTAAAGTTGGCGTAACCACAAACGGAACTTGAGATACACAAGGATCGAACATAAAGCCAATTGTCACCACCTAGTTACCTCGAGCACTAGTGTGCGGATTTGCAAATACGCCATTCCGGATGTCTTTATATAGGCTACGATGACCTGGCGATATTCGACCTATAAAAGATCCTATCAACTACACTGAAGCAAGTACTGCTACAAAGTCAAGCCAACGGCATAAACAGTAAAACGTTTACACACAGGCAAGTACATTTACTGAAAGTACCAGAGACCGCAGTCGGTAACAAAGTGCGTTGCTGCTGAGCAAAAAATGGATGAAAACCAAGTTCATCTTTTTAAACAGCTAAAATAACAGAGTATATAGGATTCCAATGAAGAGATAGTGGTTAAAATCTTTAAGTACATGTTTAGATGCGTTCAATGGTGAAACACCTAACCAAAAATATAGACATCTAATCAATAAAAACAAAAAGGTTCCAATGCGAACATTGATGGACCCTGGCATTTGGTAGACCAGTAGAGATTATTGCTGAAAGAGACTGATCAAGAAATCCGTCTGAATGTGAAGTGGGATCAACTGTGGATGGTGTTCAGTTAAAACAATTAATGACGATAGTCTTCTATTCTAGCTATAATGTGAAAGTAGACAATACCATAATACGTAATGACAAAAGTCAGTTAGTAACAGATAAACAACCCAATTAGTGGGATCAAACGATATAAAAAGAGGAATATATGGGTGTGACTAAAAGAAGAGAGACAAGGGTCAACATAGACGAAACTCTTGACCGTGAGTTGATAACACAGTGAGACCAATGTAGAAATGTACAAACAACTGGAGCCCTACGCATTCCGTACAAATTATTGTAAAATCTTAGGATTATCAATCAATTACTCGAACTAGATCAGTGACATGTTTAGATGTCTCTAATAGAATTGAAGAAGCGTATTCCACCGATTACAGGCGTATGATACATATAGCATACACACGTAGATAAATGGTTGTATAGTTTAAATTCGGCTGACAATTGGCAATTATTAAGAGCAGAATATGGTTTTTGGGGAAATGTCTGATTAGCTAGATATGTGGACACGAAACACCGTCAATCGCCAGTTAAAGTCCAAAATGCCCTAAAAGCCCGTTCTGCTCTTTGTAGCGTAATTATATTTTCTCTCCAGTAAACAACAAGAATCAGTCTGATTACGAGTTGCATATTATTTCTGATACCTGATACATAGCGTATACATTTTCCATATATTAAAAAGTCATAGTTGAGCCTGGTGCAACCACAAATAATGACCCTCTGCGGATCTATCAAGAACTGGTTCAGACAACCGCAAGCTATCACTCACTGCAAGAGGATTAATGCTTTTTGACAATTGGGGTCACCATGGACTGAAAGCTACCAGGTTGTTGGAAGCTAGACAGATAGACAGAATTTGAGACTGAGATCGAAAAATCGCAATTTACAGCCAACGTCGCTATCGTAGGACTATTTCAGCCCGGAAGATGATGCCCGAAAAGCAGAATTAAGTAGGTTAGCCTTCGGAACACTTGGTGACATGTCGACGTGGTCTTTTTGGACCTGAAAGCTGCTTCCGATTTAGTTGCTCGTAACGTTCTCTAGAGCTGTCTTCCTCGTAAGGGAATACCAGATGAGTACGTGAAGCTGTTGAAATCATTGCATGCCCACTCTGCAAACATGGTGAGAGTTTATGGACAACTGTCTCGGGCGTTCATCATTTCTAGTTGTGTTCATCGAGGGCGTCCGACTTCCCCCTCCCTGTTCAATTATGTCATGGACGACATTCTGGAATGTGCTCTTGAGGAGTCCAGTGGACTTGGTGTTGAGCTTCTTCCTGGCGCTCGGTTGACCGATCTGGAGTATGCGAACGACATTGTCTTACTTAGCCCCTCTGCCGAAAACATGCAGACCATGCTGAACAAGGTGAGTGACCGGGCTGGTTTGTGTAGAATGTGCTTCGCACCTTCAAAGTGCAAAGTGTTGTTTCAAGACTGGGGAACTTCAACTCCTACTTTCTTTATTGCAGATAATCCGCTTGAGACTGTGGACAGTTTCATATACTCGGGTAGAACTATATCGTCAGCTTGTAATATTGTTGGTGAGATATCAGCAAGGATAGTAAAGGCACGCGTTGCCTTTGCAAATTGCGTGATCTCTGGAGTCGAAAAGACGTTAGGCTGCCGCTGAAAGGAAGGGAATATAATGCTTGTGTACATTCTGTTTTGCTGTATGGTTCGGAAACGTGGCTCGTTTGCAAGAAACATATCAACAAACCTCCTGTGTTTGACAATCGCTGTCTTCGCCAATTATCTCACATTAAATGGACTGATCGCGTAATTAATGTGGTAGTTCGTCTGCGGGTATTTCTTAACGTTCGGGATGAGCGATCAATTGGTGAACTACTCACGTTGTATGGCTTGCGATGGTTGAGTCACATACTTCATATGCCTTCTGACGGTTCACTATAACGGGCATTATATACTGGCCATCAACAGTTGGGTGAAACCAAATGGTGGTCAGGCAACAACGTGGTCACAAAATATGAAGATGCTGACTGCCCCACTGAGCAAAGTTGGTAGGTGTCACCTGACTGGATGGGGTCCTTGTGATCACTCAAACCGTTGGTTAGAGATGCTATCCGAGACGGCGGTGTGCCGTAGTGAATGGCGTACTTGCATCCATATCATTTCTAGTTCTTACACTTAGTCTATTAATTTTCAAACTTCTTCTTCTAAGATTTTCCACGTCACTGTTGAGGTGAACGGCGGTCCGTGTAATAGTACCTTTGGCCATGCTCATGGCTGCTATAATGATAATGATGATGGATGACTGAGCTTCAGTTGCAAGATATAAGAAAAAGTAAACACTACCCGGATTGCAAAAACTGTGGCGGATAGACGCCCTTGGATAAGAATCCTGAACCAAGTGAGCGATCTCTACACTCAAACCAGTCCTATCTACTGATATATACACATGAACAAGACTGGACTAAGTGATTAGAAATACTCGGTGCACAGGGATCAGAAATACACACAATAATGATTGTGCTCGGTCAGACGTGTACTTCTACGTAAGTACAATGGTCGGGTGCGCATACAACATAATCCATTTAGTTATGATCAATCATCATGTGACCAAAACATATGGACGCATTCCTTCAAGCCAACCGAAAAGCAAATAATACACAAACTGAACTTAAACCACTTTGTACTGTGTGAATGCACATGTCATCACGAGATCGCTCACACTAGGATCTCAATGTGTGCTCTTTCACCAACCTCAAAATAAGAGGACAACACGTCAATCTGTTCTCAGCACTTCAAACGATCTCTCAGCGATTGGTTTTTGCCGATTATCAGGCTGGGCTAGATAGAAGCGTATTGAATTAGGTGAACCGCTGTAGTTCGGGCAAGGGACAAAGTGAAGAACGTTGAGTGAATAAATGACCAGTACTCCTCAAAACTTAGGTATACAATGGTTATCGAGGAGCAAATAGCGATCACAAACTTAAAATTCAAACCAGATAAGTGGATACGCAGCAGATACAGATAAGTAAAATTGCACCCAAGCTTCAATGTGCGTACAAGAACGCGCACGAATTACAAGCAAGCTTAGCCCATTAAGTAAATGGCCTAAACATTGATGTAATCTACTTTGCGGGGGAAAGTGCAATACTTCAACAATGTGATCCAAATGAAGTCTCTAATTACATCTAGTGCGAAATTTCACGTACGCTTCCTTGGAGACCCCAAAGCATTGGTATTGCATTGAACAATAAGGAGGGAGCTTTTCCAAATCCTTAATATATATTGATCAATCCCGGGCGACAAGGAGTACTAGGGAGCATGAGTTTGCCAAAAAAAATACGGAGATCGCGGAATCTGATGGGTGCAATGCACAAATAAGATGGAATTGG
>LUCH01000796.1:145089-156521 GCA_013368495.1 Paragonimus heterotremus
CACGACGTCACTACAATCAACTGAAACGTGAGTAGACAACAAAAGAATCTCGGAACGTTTTGAGTCTAGACCTTAGTGGAACTTTCCAAGCAGACGGCACAAAATCTACTGCTAACAAGAATCCAACCAACCACTGCGACTGAGGCCGTAGTACTGAGGACTATACCTACTCCAGCCTGACCGGTAGCAGCGGTTGTGGAATCATCTGAAGTGTTTAGCCAGTATCGGGTAGACAGTGCCGGCGTCCTTAGTCCCATACATCGACTACTGTTCGGAATTCTAGTCTCTGAACTGCGGCAGACATCGACATGAAACCAGTCTAACGTTCGTGCAAGAGCCGTAGGTTGACCTATTTGTTTTACACTGAGAATGTTGAGGGCACCTATATTGATTCGCATTTAAGGTCTAATCAAGGGACGAGAGAGACCTGAGGCTGAATGGTAAAAGAAGGGACTTACCGGAACAGTGTTACTATGATTAGCTTCATCTGCTGTGGGACCTGTCGGGTAATTATCATAAATGGAGGCCGGGAGGGGTGTGAGAACTAAATTTGATGGAACAGAGAGGAAGAGGTCAGCAGAAGCATGTTGTTGGCTATCCACCCTGCGGTATGCAGCAGACAGGTTTGTACTTCGAAACGGCCGACGCAGTATGAAATTATTAGTGTTATGAGTATTCATGGTTGTATGTGGGGTGACATTTTGTCAGAACGCTCAGATCTAGACAGGAGACCCATTAGCGTTTTGAACCAAAGCCCTTACCACAAAAGCTTGTACCCAAAGGCAGTGAGGTGGGTGACAGTGTACCAAAACTAGTACCTTCTTCTAGAACAAGATGGCAACATTCTTCTAACCTTCAACCCGCAGGACCAGAAAATTGTGGGTTGTCAGGCTTCTGCTTGGTCTAAATGACTCTGTCGGTGTGATCATCCCACCATCCGGTTCAGCCTAGTTATGGATCCCTTCACTTCGGCTTATCATGTATGATCCCCGTCTGGAGTGACGGAATGTACATGCCATAGCGTATTCATGGGTTTTTAACCCAGTGATCTGTGTATTCCATCCAAAACTGGTCGCGCGGGTTGGTCGTTCGACCGTAGTTTGCACAAACAGTATGAAGTGAGCGGCGCACTTCCTTCACTATGGCATATCCTGTTTACATTTGCTTATGATAAATCTTCCTAAAACATCTTGTCACATATGCGCCTTTGCGGATGACACAGCCCTCCAATGTTCTCTCCCTTACCTCAGTCTAAGTTTGGTATCCTAGCAACTCGCCTCAAATCGGGCTGCGGAGAATACCCTCAACAGAGGCTGAAAACATTTTTAGATAGTCAGAAGCAAAAACTGTTAACCCTAAACAATTCGTTTATATCAATCCCTCTGGACATCAACAACCCCTACTTCGCCTATTTCCCGCTGTAGTGCTATCGTACAAAAACAACTATTTTGAGCGTGTCTTCACATTATGATAATTGTGCGTCTGGTCTTCTGGCCAAAAATGAGGCTTTATCGAACCCATATGACAGGAGCTTAGAGATCAGATGACTGCTTTCTTATGTTAATGATCCATGTTTTTTTGGAAAACTGTATGTAACTGTATGTAACAACACATACCAAGTGCATAAACAGATAGAAACAATACTTGATACACTCACTTTATGGAACGCCATAAGAATTGTGAGAAGTTTTTGAATCGCTGATCAAACTTGCTCATATGTGATTTCTTTGCATTTTTCAATCTAGTCAACAGACCACTAGCCGCTGCGACGGCGTATTCGAAGGCTTTCCGCACGTTTATGTTGACTTTTGCCGATGTCTCTACCAAGCAGAAATGCCTTTTCAACCAACGCTTCTTTGCCTTGACTAAACATGACCCTAAATAATTAGATGCGATATCTGATACATCAGCATCATGTTTGGATGTAACGAGCACAAGAGGGAAGTTCATCAAAGAGGGATGCTCAACCACAGTCTGAAGAAAGGAAGCTTGATCTGAAGCGGTTTTTCCACTCAATGTGATATCGTAGACGCATATATAAACAGATATGTAAAGCCTTCCAGGTTCTAAGTAGGTACGTGGAAAAGAAGCCTCGTCACCCAGCTGTTCTTTACATACGTAAGCAAGTTTCCTGGAGTCAACGTGTATAACATGGGATAAGCAACGCTCTACGTAGTTCTGCTTAACAGATATTGGTGCGAACAAATGGTCATCTACAAATTCACAATGTTCAATAATACACAATTTCGAATATGCAGTTTGGTTCAAAGTTGACGCAGATTCTCCCCAATAAAGCCAGTGAGTATTACCAACGACTTCACTATCAAACTCTGATGGATTCAAAACGGAGAGATGGTCTTCACAATATGGAGTACGACAGAGAAAACGATTGATAAGGCACGATTTTCCAACGTGAACGCGATTAGTTCCGGTACCCGGGTATCCAATGACCGAAATAAAGCAAGGGTTGTCGTTCTTCGCCAGCACTGCAGAATTCAGAGACGGCATTAAAATCCATAAAAAAACGAGAGTCGTGTAAATCACATGTCTACTTATAGCACATGCACGTCAAGCGCGAGGATACACAGGTAACGCGAGACGAACATACGACATATTGTCACGTGCAATATCGATTTGAAATGGCGGGTGTAAATAAATAATGATTAAAACAAAAATATGGCATTAAAAAATATTACTCAGAGCTGCTGCTTTCTCTTAAATTGTTAAATGAGTTGACATATGTTTAGGGGTTAGTAAAATTAAAAGTGGGAATTCAAACGTTTCAGTACTGCGCAGTAACTGCTTCCGGATTTTTTGAACTGCTGGATGCGTTTGTTTGGGTCATTCGTTAGTCAGGTTGTTTTGAACTGAGTTCGAGTGATTGAAAAATGACTACATGCGTCCGGTTGTCCCAGTAGATAATTATATTAATTTCGTCCATGCACACATTTGCGCATATTCACCCCTTCATGTAGCTTTGCGCCGTTGGATTGTCGTATAAGATTGCATGTATTTACTATGCATTATCTTTGATGAGTAGTAAAGAATGTTAAGCTCGTATTCAGTATTCGTTCCTTGGAGGCATATCTGCCTTCAAGGAATCTTTGAAGGTGGTGCTCCACCTTTGGAATCTAGATTTCATTATAAGTCCCATTACCCCCGTAATCCATGAGGAAATCCGGTTAGATGTAGACCTGTTGTGTATATGCTGCACGAGCGAACCTACCGAATGTCCTGTATGTTTTTCTTCAGATCGATCTTCACGATATCTACTGTGTCGAGTGCACTACGAATCACGAAGACGTTGCCAGAATCTCCACCGAGTGACATATGTGCGCACTTACTGTAATTTAGTTGGAGACTTCAATCGTTCGAACGACGCCAAGATCAATCGTTAATGCATTGGGATCATTGGCAATCCAGATTTTTAAGTCATGGGCATCTAGAAGGGCGTTGCTGGAAATATTCTCCGGAAGGTCATTTATATAGATCAGAAATAAGAGAGGACCTAGCACTGACCCTTGAGAAACTCCCACAGAATTGAAAGAGGGAGATGAAAGGTCTGATCCGGTTTTAACTCTAAACGTTTTGTTATAAAGGAAAGAAACAATCCAGCGAAGAACCTTTACTTGAATACCATAGGCTTCCAGTTTATGCTTCAGGGAGCCGTGTGGGACACGGTCGAAAGCCTTGGAAAAATCGAAGGCCATGGCCTCCGTCAGACTATCCGTGAAAACAAGCATATTAGTTATGCATGACCGATTAGGAAGGAAACCATGCTGGGTAGAAGAAAAAAGACGGTTTGATAAGAAGTGATTGATGATGGCACGCCTTAATAAGCGCTCCATTATCTTACACGGAATGCTAGTAAGGCTGATTGACCGATAGCTAGCCGGAGAGTGCCGGTAACTCGGTTTAAATATGGGCGTTGAAAAATTTCGAGTAACTAGTGAGGCACGATGGCGTTAATTTCAACTGTGATTGGATTAGGGAAACCTATGTTACTAATTGTGAAGGTAGAGAATCTGGACACTAAGCCTGTTTCTTCGCTGTCTATGAGCAACCAACGGTCGAACACCACTATGATAGCAGATGTTAGTGTAAACGCCTCTTAATTATCCTTGCCAACTATGATAAGATCAACTCTACCCGTCAATGCATTCCGCGAACCACATGCACTACCACGAAACTGTGTCTTTTGCGATTTTATATCACAGTAAGTTTCTGCCGATACTTCCACTTGCTTACGGCTCCAATATTTTTGGGGAGAGCCCTTTTGGTGTGAGGTTTTCCTCAGTATTTTTGATCTACGTATTAGGCTACCTCTAAAACTTCTTCAATTCTGTGAAAATATTTATATGTTTTCTCCGTACAAATGGGTTTTTACACTTTTTTTTACCTTCTCCATAGCCCATCGTTATACTTCTTGTGACTACGAGTTTATTTTCTCACCTCGGGCTGTTATAACAGTCTCTAACAATGGTCTTACTAATACACTGAAAAGAGCAGCTCAGTAGAAATGTTGTCAGTTTTCTGCACACTCTAACCAATCAAACGTTCACTATTTTGACTAACACGGAAGTAGTGGTACTCATTTTAGTTTCAAGGCTCGATTTAACCATAGTCTGAATTCCCAGGTCGAGATTTCATGATGCATATTTGGTTGTTGAAGTATATCATTGTACAACATTCATGGATTGCGTTACATATCCACAACGTCGCAGGGAAGAATAATTGGTATAACCGGCAGAGATAGCTTCTCGATAGCTGATCAACTGTGTGACGAGACATCCTTACGGACTGGCTCGCCTGCTCACTTTAATTTTTATTGATGTTTAGGCTACTTCATGGTCATATTACAATAGAGTGAACGTTTCTGACAAACATTCACTTAAATGAGGCGTACGCGAATCACATTTTTTAAAGGAATTTATATTAGGTGATTCTTTTGCTCTAAGCTATGGGGCATTTTTGTGTGGGCATAGTTAACTAGCCAACAAGCCAGCATTGTAGCAGAGTTGAAGATGACATCAAAGAAAAAGAATATCTGCAACTGGAAATGAACCTTGATCAATGTACTGAGGTATACTAGGTGTTTTTAGCACCATGCAGAAGCCAACATAGAGATACCTACGAGTACTGGGAAGCAAATATGGCCTGCGTACACATTGTAGGTAAGAAAAGGACCGTAGCTTCCATATTTTCTTTTCGATCTCCTGTTGAACAGGCTTCAACATCAGGGAACCTTCATTATTTTTGATGTGTCCATCTGTACGCCACTTTCAGGGATGCATTGTACACATATTTATCAAGCACTGACCAGCATATATCTAACAGATCACATAGAGACTTATAAGGCTACCTGTCTATGAAGTAAATTTTGTCGTTAATAGGATACAGTTCTTTGGCGATCAACGCACCCTCAGCCGGATCAACATCATGTCTATTCTTCACGTACCTGACTTCCTATGGGCTTAGTGAGCCGACGTAAGATGAGACCAGTGGGTAACTTGGACGCATCAGACACAAAATTTGTCTCTGTATTCGTCACATAGACTTCGGGCCTCCTTTTGGAAAACGAAACTTATTGTTGATGAGTACCAATCACGAGGCACCTCTTTAGTCTCCCACATTGTCTGGAGGAGTTTTGTCAGTTCTGATAACAACCTCTTCCAGCCATCCTTGAGAAGAGGAAGGAGGAGGATTGGACCAGAAGCCTTATTACGTTCTAATAACTTGAGCTCCAGGACCACTTCTGCTTCCGACGGAGGACCATTTGGAACGAAATAACTGACTAGTCTTGTTGAAGCCAGCTGAAGTGTTCTTCAAAATGCTCAGCCCACCGGTCAAGCCGGCGAGAGTGACCGGTGATATGTGAACCATCTTTTTCATATATGGTCTCACTTACGCCGACTCGATGACCAGTACAGCTACAGATCAGAGAAAAATGGCTTTCTCACAAAAACGCATATCTTGATCGTTCCTGGAACAAGGTTGGAAACGTACTAGTAGTCCACATCTGATTGCCTGCGTAATCCATGCTAAGGCTTGGCTGAAGGAAAGAAACTCTTAAATCTAACCGCTGTATTTCTGTGGTTGACAAGTGAAGCAGCGTGACGTTTTTCGAAACATCGTTATTAGAGATCCCGAAATTCTTCACTTACTGGCCAACCTACCATGCAACACTGGTTTTTTGTTGACGTACATAGCTGAACGTGTACATTTTTGATACTTTACATCTATGTAAAAATAATGAAGGACAAACTTCACGTTAGCCCCGTTAGTTGACTCCTATTTCAAACTGATGCCAGTTCAAGATGATCTTGGCATACAAAAACGGAGAATCCAGCCCTTCTCTACCATTTCCCAAGCATTGCATAGGGACTTCATGCTACTGCTTGGTGCTATTCATATTGTGAACAGACTGCGGCGGGATTTCACGAAGTCATTGATGAGGCCGAAACAGATTCAGGACCTTTAATTTATTGTGCTCCGAACGTTATCATTTTTCTTTAAAACTCGACTGAAGGACGGAAGACGCTACGGATTTTATTAGAAACGTCAGTTGATTGGAAGCTTAGAGCTTAAAGGTCTGGGACAGCTTTTCAAGCATGGGTTTAAAATAAATGTCTTAGTCAATATCTTCTGTTGCCAACTAACAAAGACCTGTGGCACGCACTCCCTAACATAGTTCCAGTCACTACAAAACCCACCCTAGGCGTTTACCTGGTGAATCGTATTCAGTGCTTCCAAAGTTCTCGTGGGTGATTTACCTGTCTGTTTTCGTTGACCATCTCGTTACTCTTGTTTAATTCCAAGGTTTTGTCCATGTCGTTATCTTTTTTGGCTTAGGTAATGTCTGTCTATAAAACAATGTGAAACATGTATGGATTGCCACCCCAACATCCTTCCGTGTGGGTTTTGGAGATAGTTTTTTCGGTTAGTGAGCCAACAATGGTGAATACTCCGTAGCTTTAGAGTGACCTAGTGATCTTTAAGGGCCTTTTTGCAGCACCCAGTTGTTGAATGGGAGTGGCTTTTGAGTTAGTGTCCGTGTTCTCCTCTACTGCTGTGTGCTTTCTTCTTTTCCCCCTTATCCCTTTTTTTTACCTCTATATCTTTCTTAACTCAACCGAATGACCCGTTGGTTGTGGTTCCGAAAGAGGTAGGTGGTGGTGCTAATTATGATTTCGGTCTGATTTACTAATCGAGAAATACTCAGCATCAGTCAGTGACCCTTACAGTCATAATCCCTTCTCTCTTCAGATCTTCTTTCACATGTCTACGGTTAGGACTCCTCTTCCACAATTGTCATAATCCAGTGGTGTTGTTAACGTTCACATGAGCATGAAACTACACGTCTCTTGGACTCACCCCGAGCTCTGTGAAGTTAACGATATGTTCTCATTTGTTCAACTGTGTAGATAAACTTTGATGTTAGTGTGGATGAACCACTGATGCATGGCAACGCTGAAATATCGATCGAAGAATTCTGTTGTTTTAGATGCTGTCTTTTTTCCTTTAGTCGTAGCCTACTCCGGACTTTCACCTAAGCGACTGCTGTCAAAACAGAAAAATATATTTAGTTATCCTATGAACTTCACTATCGTTGAAAGCTAAAGTTTTCTTATGAAGTCCATCCAAAACGGGATGTTTACAGGTACTTACAAAGTATCCTACGGAACTTAACTATGAATCCAGACTTGGTAACTTAAGTAGGGGAGGAGTTTGGTTGAAGACTGACGCAAAAGCGTCGAAGTTATTTTGTTTTAATGTGTCCCTCTTCTGTGCATCCGAGCTTCATTGCAGGGAACCCCCAAGCCGCGCATTAAAGTTGCAAGAAAAGGTGTTCGTCGCTTTGTCCAGTTTTATAGGATAGTCACTAGAGAGTTGTTCTTGCCCATCACACCATTTCGTGGTTGTTTGGCAGCGTAGTAGTATTTACAGCAGAGAAGCGGATGACACTCTATATCAGTATATAAAGCTAAACATTAGCGTTCTCACTTTTCCTGGTAATTCCAGTAATGGAAATAGCTCATTTGTGTGTGTGAGTTCACGGAAAAGAAATTGAAGAAATTCTCAATGTGTGAGCAAACGAATCATTGTCAGCACAAATTTAAAGGGTTCTTTTGAGTGGTCTTTGTTGAACTAGATAAAATTGAACCTTCGTAGGAGGGAGTAGTGGTGTCACAACTTAACACGTTTGCCCAGGCACAACAAGATAGTTGATTTGGGGGTCTCATCTCGAGGTTTATGGAGGAAATCTAAAGGACACAGTAATAAGTGGGACAAAACTCCGAGTCCGAATTCCACTAGGTTCCATACCAAGTGCATCTCATATACCAAACTGACCGATGATGATCACAGTTATTCATGGACATTTCGTAGAGGGGTTCAAAGTGTGTTGGCAACCAACGATTCAATAATCCAGTTGTGATCTCGGACATATGCTCCCAATCTTCTTATTTTGTGGAAATGGGGCACTTCTGTCAGGAAAAGTAATGAGCGAGGCATCCGCCGCGGTGACTTTGTTAGGCACACGCCGGTTGAACACATGTTGAGTTGAGAGAACGAGATCTCACCCAGGTTCAACAAGACTGTTAAAGGATATCAAAGGAATTCATACGGATTGGCGATTACCTTTGTTCATGGTAGTCTTGTTAACTGTTTACACATCGGTACTTCATAAGCTGTAAGAAATCCGACGGCCAAACACCCGATCTTCGGCTGGTTTTAAACTAACGGCAAATCAGCCTGACCAGACGCGGCAAGTTGTCTACCAGCTGAGCTACGATGCCACCCCAGAAGCTCAAAAATTTCCAGTTCATTGTGTCATATGGAGTCTACTGAATGATCCAGCAGACTGTCTTGTTACCTAGAAATGTAACATTTCATTCAACGCTTCGCACTAGCAAAGTTGTTTTACTTCATTCAGAAAGTAACAGGACATTGCATTGTATTATTGTTATGTGGGTTGAACATAATGTCCGTCGTTCATACCACTGCTAACTATGATGTTCTGGTTCATAGTCATAATTATAACGCTCATCATCCGAACAATTAAGATCGTACCATGTAACTTGAATCGAATTATTTCAATCGTTGCCAGGTTTTGCTATTAGGTCCAGTTTGATTGATTCCTCATATCGCGCCATCTGTTTGCGGGACCAATTTGGATTGCCCTGATTACTTAGGTCGACGAGAACAGAGGTTTTGATAATGGGTTTTTCATCTGTGTCAACTGGTATTTGTTTATTAGTCTAAAGGGCTACCTAACCATAAGTTCAACAGATATTGCTGTAAAATATCATGAGAATGGGCAAACAAGCATATTTTGGGCATGGACTCGAACTTGTTTTGAATTAGAAAGCGGGATATCCGGAACGAAACAGGAATCAGTGCACACAGCTGCAGTCGGAAAATTTCGATGTACGGTTCCGTTGAGACAATGACTGATTTTCTATGTTTCGATAGAAGGTAAATAAATACTTACTGTTTTTACATTGTAGACAAAGGTTTCTGATTAGATTTGAACCGTAAATGATGCGTTCTCTTGTACATGCACCGTGCGAGTCCGTAAGTGTTCATAAACCTCAGACTTGAAGGAACGACGCGTCTACTTGAGATAATCAGTGTAGTCACGGATAGTTAGCACAGACTAGTTACAACAAATTCATGACACCCTGCCTTAGTATTATCGGAGGAATCAGGTCACAACCAAAAGACTCATTGACACAAAACTTCGCTGGCTTTTTGGGTGCCGTAAAAGTAATCGTTTTGGGAACGCCTGCAGCTTTGGTCCTGTTTATAAACGTTTACCGTGTGTAACTGATAGCGAATTAACTCGTTTATTTATTATCAAAACCGTTGGTACCCTCCCTATTAGAGACAGCAATCTCATATTTGAGAGTTCTAGTTCTGTCCGATAGAGAGTTGAGGAAAATTCCAGATTACCACTGGATTTCCTTGTCCGAAACTGAAATTTATCACTCCATATTGCTCCTACTGTTCAATTATAAATTAATCCGTGGACACTGGTGAATTTCGAACGTTGAACCGAGGTTGATTTGTCGATGGCACTGGTAATTACATCCATGACAAACTGTCAAGAATCTTCTAACAGAAACAACGTTGCGATATCTGGTGAACATACATTGTTGAATCACCGAGACAGGAATACCTAGCTTGACATATGAATGTTGTTTAAGAAATTGTATTCGGAAGAAACTACTTGCACGTTACCAACGTATTCATAGTAAACTTGTCGACACTGCGGAGAAGGCAGGGTGTTGATTCGCAATGTCCTTCTAATGTCTTCCTTATTGGCTGAAATATTTTTTTATCCTAGTAGGTTTCACAGAAGCTACTAACGTTTTTGGATAAATGCACGTTCACAACTGTAACATAGAAATCAGACGGTGCTGCTTGGTCATGAGCCTTTTTGTAATTTCGGGGCCAACCTAAGGGTCCTTCTTGGATGCGATCGATGTAAATTCTTTCGAGGTCAAATTATGTATGGAGCTGTCGGGGTGAAATCCATCAACTAATGAAGAAGACCCTGTACGGCTGGTTACACGGAGTGGATTAATGCAAGTCAATTAAAGTTGAACAATATGCCCTAGCGGGTTAGGAGAAGTTTGTAGAGAACGGCAGTGTAACACAGACACGGTGAGTTGGTTACAAATATAAACGGCTAATTAACTGCTTAGTCTTGAACCAGCGACAATAATTAAGAAAGGAGAGGGAAAGCGTGAGATGATCTCCAACCCATTTGGCGGAACTCAAAAGTGCGCCCTACGGAAGTGTCTAGAACTACTGAATACCTTAACCCACTTCTTAAGATGGTGCAAGTGACAGAACCTTGACGATCAGAGAGCTAACCAAACCGTTAAAAAATGACAATAATCATTGCTTGAAATTGGTTGCATGATTGAAGTGAGTGGCACTTAGTTCGTATCAGGTCTTCTATAGCAGGCATACGTGGAAGCGCACTAGCAGGACAAACAAACGAGACCTTTAGAGAAGCCACACAACCGTTGGTCATTGCAATGTACGGTGATGCTTTTAGATTTTAACCATTGCTATTGTGCTGTAGACATTTGTGATACTCGTCAGTACTACTATTCCCTTCACTAAGACCACTACACTCTAACATGTATCGTATATCAATCAGAAGTATGGTTCGAGTTTTAAGAGTCTGAACGAAACTGATGAGGCGTAAGAGAAATTCAGCGACGTACCGAATAGCCATGACGGATTAGCTCGGGCCTTCCTAATCTTCCTGATGGGTGGTTACATCTTTTAACACGTTTCACATCCGAGTTGTCGAGACTTTGTTTATGTTGAAGGTGATGAATGTCAAGAATTAGATCCTAAGTCTATCGCATTTCGCACTAGGTTATTTCACATTAACAACGCTTAACAGGTTTGTT
>LUCH01000796.1:175065-188682 GCA_013368495.1 Paragonimus heterotremus
CCAAGCTTCATTTATTTAAATTCGGCTTGTGTGATTTCGTAAACTTAATGTAGTGAGGAGGAGCAATCGTATGATACTACTCACACTACTGCTATTCAGTAGTAGGGGCCAGTGCGTAACTTTTGACATTGAAGTAGCCGCAGGAAAAATACAAGAAGAAACGTCGAAGTGCAGCATCGCGTGAAATGGTTCTTGGTACGTAAGGGAGCTCAAAGGAACTGAGCATTGACGTCTGTGGCAACCGTGACGGTCTGGGCCCACTACCGTACACAGGTCAGTGTTTTTGTTTGTTGTCTTGTTCAGACGCATAACGCACGTGCTGCTTCCCTGAATAGACGATCCTTGTGCCATCCGCGTTCTTGGCTCACAGCAACGGTTGTGGTTGTTTTCGTCTGTGTTCGTAAAGTCAGACTAATATACGACGCCAACCTAGCCAATTCTCCATATATGTTTCATGAGAGGACATTATTTTCCTTAACATTTCCACTGACTTAACCGACAAAGATTGGTTAGAACGATCGAATTCATGTTAAACGGCGAGGAGGCAAGGTGAACGCTGAGGCAGTATTATAATTTATCTCATTCTCATCGTATTTCTGTATAACCTACGTTTTTAGCCCGTTTTCACTGCTGTTAGCCTTTGTTCGGTACGTGTTCAGTTTGTGCGTGTACGTTCCTATTCTGTGTAAGTTTACTGCATGACCAGTACTGGATTAGAATGAAGGGAACCAGCCAGAAAGCGATAGCTGTAGGCTGAGACATGATTTCCGTCTAAAACCTTTAAATATGGCCTAAAATTGATGTTGACTGTGGTGTGACCGCTCTGACAAAATCAAACAAACGTTAGACATTTACCAAAATCGTTTTTGACTAAAATGAAGCTTTTATGTTTAGTGAACATTGGGGGATATCGATCACCTGGCATAGCCATTTTCAGTGGTTGTTGGTTTGTTTATCACCGTTGGCTCGGTAACACTTTCCAACTTCTCGGATCCTGATAACTTGAGTCAATGCTGCTGCTCGTTCATTGCGTCAGTTATCATTATACTGAATAGCTATTCCTTGTTATCTACTGAATTTGTTTAAGGCCATCATAAGCTTTCATCACACGATCTTCGATATGTGAATGATGCAAGTCTTTTCCTGTGATGTCAATTAATGGTTCTAGTCATTACAACTTTTTTCTTCCTTTGTTATTCGATAAACTGCACCATTTACCATTGGTTATCACTTCTTTCGTTGTTCATTATATCGGTAGAAACCACTATAGGTTTTCTTCTCGGCTTTAAAACTGAACTCCGTCAATACCTATTCGAAGAGCTCCGCTTCTAACGAATCTTATCTTTTCTCCTTTCCCTCTTCCAATGTTTCCTTTTCTCTGATATTTACTTACACTCCGTATAAGCTGTTCCCATCTTTGTCGTTTAATCACAAATTATAAATTTCTTTATCCGCGACTATACCTATTCTTGTGCTGTAACATTCAATTTTGTCAGTGTTTGTGAACGAGAATCTACTTCTGGCTGATATGAAATATTCTGGAAGTCTCGGATAACATTTGCTATTCTAAGAAATTAGTTCAATGCACCACTAAGATTTTCCATAATTAACTTATTTATTTTGCAGTTCAGCAGCTGGAATGTCTTCGAAGAGATGTAACGAGTCTGATTGCGAGCTCTCAAACTTTCCAGAGCTTACATTGGAATGACCAAAGAAGTCACCATTATTTGACCAGTTTAAGAACGGTCAAATGAGATAGGGCGTACTCGTGTTCTGAATATCTAGTCACCTGCGAGTAGAAGAACTCAAGGGATGGCATGCCAGAGACATTTAGAAACACTTAATATTAGAACTTGCTTGACAGCCAGTGGCCTAAACTAACCAGCAATCTATGGGCTGTTCTAGTCGGATGTGTACTGGGTGGTTTGACTTCAACTTATCTTCGGGTCGAGGCAATTAAATTGCAATGAAAGAAGGAGCAAGGGAAGTGTACGACAACATTTTCAAATGGCTGATACTGACCCTCATGTGACATAGTTAAAGTGGGTTTTATTTCGTGCAGCGAATAAAAGTTCGAATACCGACAGTTCGAACCCGCTTGAGTCTACACACCCAACTTAAAGAAAGTCTGTTTGAGGCTGTCATCATATAGCCTAGTAGTTGACGATACGACAGTATACGACAAGGTTATTTATGACTGATAACTAATCGTATTATTGCATGTTTATTAAACAATAACGATTTTAATAAACCTATTGGTCAAATAAGGAAACAGTGGTGAAAAATCCATGAACACGCAAACTGAAGTAGGGTGATATCTGAATGTTTGTACAACACCGCAGACACCATCATTATTAAATTTCAAGTTGAACATCACCCACAATTGATCGCAGCTCTCGCATCCCCATAGACTTTCCAGTCGGCCCATTTCAAAAAGAAGCACTAGACTAGAGTTTCGCTCTCATTAGAGCTCGTCAGTAGTGCATATCATTGCCACTGCCGGAACTTGAACCACGGACACGTTGTTCATGAGCAGGCAACCGTGTTTACCACTGCGCCATTGACCTCACGTTAGGCACGACCGAATTATCATATGTGAACACTCAACCACTTTCGCCCGTGAGTAATGATCAGGTCGCCCGATCGTCTCGAAATGGAGACACAGTTACTGTCTGTTAACTCCAATCGATAACTTTTGAAATGGAGACGTTCTGTGAGGCTGAGAAACTTTCTCACGTGATCTTATGAGTAATAAATACTCCCGTCTATTTTAGTGAATATATATACCCTATAGTACGGTTTGATTTTCTCTACGGACTCTGTTAATATTGAATCATTGGGATGTTTTGTTCTCTGAGATATTTTTCATTTGAATTTCGCCAGTGGTCTGATCGTTTTAAAAGGACATTCCGGTATGAGAATAGCTTGACCCAAGTGGTTTGATAAATCAAACCCGTTGTTTACATTCAGAAACTGAGGTAAAATGAACAAAACAAAAGTTGCTCAACACCAGTTTGAATATTGTGCACTTTGTGTGGAGGATATCAACCAGTTGATGTGTAATCCAGTTCTCATATGAAACCTTTCCTCACTTCCTGATAACACTTGTCATTTCACCACTGTTAGACAGCATTTATTCAAGGTTCAGTTGACCCTTTCTCCAACACTGTGGTTGTATCTGCGCCGTTCAACGAAACACATGTTGCCTTGAAGGAACATCTTATTTCTCATTACTCCTTTAGATTGATATCTGTGTCTTTTGTGTTCTGTGACCTAGAAAGCACACAGTGGTCATGATAGATTTCACGCTGATTTTGTACTGGCTTGGCTCTCCACAAGTGCTTTGTTACCAACACTCGACATTTTGCTGTGCTGCTTGAGAAGAGTCGGGTAGATACGACACAACCCTTTTGCTTGCTTCGATCGTGTCATTGCTTTCATAAGACAACTTACCTTAACCAGTGACGTAGACTCAGTTTCTTTCGGGAATTTTGAACAGTTTGCAAGACACTGTACTGTTAAATCTCCATGACTAACAGATATCCCTCTTGTAACAATGTCATTTGTTACGGTGGGTATTAGGAAGCAAGTTTATACATAATCCGAGCACAATTTTGAAACTATGCAATCAGTTTTGCATAGACTTAATACATGCAATTCATCAGTTGAACCGAGTTTTAACGAGGTGAAGGCTGATGAAGTCATATCGATCGTCGTTTACAAGACGATTGTGTGAATTTTTGTAGATGGCTTTCACATGGTTTACTTACGAAACTCAAATAATATTACAGCTTACTGTGACACAAATTTATCGAGAAAATATTTTTTGTTTCTATCCCATTGTTTCAATTCGTTTTAGGCCGATTGCTGGATACATCAACTTTTGTCCGAACGTTCTGAGACACGACTCCAGTGATCGAGTGCGTTCCCTGTTTGTCGCGAAGCATGAGTTGCTCCATGCTCTGGTGAGTGACCGTGCCGTTTCTTCGGCATTCTCGCGTACTATTAGGATTGACACATTGCAAACATAGGCGAATGATATTCAACTATCCTAGAATAATCTGTTGATCTTTTGCCAGTCAGTGAAAGCATTTACCTCGTCTACTAAAAAGTTTTAGTTTACTGGCTATCAAATTCAAGCAAGTGAATCATGACTTTGATTTGAGACATGAGGTTATTCACACAAAACGATCGATTGGTAACCAGCTTTCAAGGGCAATGAACTTTGTTTAATTGCAGGGATTTTCCAGCAGCTTATTTGCAATGTATCGAGATGAGAACAACCAACCTTTGACCCCTCGTGATCCGAACACACAACTTCCTTCTCTGGGCAGGTCACAAATCAGGTGAGTGCGGAAACACAGTAGTTAGTTTAAGGTGGCCTATTTCGCGCGTGTCAACACATGTCGTTTGATCTTATCTGGAACCAAGCTGATCAAATACAATGATTTCAGGAGGAACGGACGAAGCGGTTGAATCGCTGAATACAACTGGTCAACTCTAAACCGAGCCGTTATTTTGCCTTCGTGGTTTTTTGTGAAGTGCCTATCAAGGGATATTTATGTCGACACACTTTCATTGTACAGAAGCGATGTTGCGTTAGTGCTGTGTGAGAACATGACAAAAAAATAGCTGCTTACTCTACTAGTTGCCTGGATGTGGGGAAGTGATGAGACATAAACCATTTTTAATATGAAAACAACCGGACTACCTGAGCAGTACTCAAAAGTAAGCGTATCTGAGGGTTCGTATGCGATAACGCAAAGATGTTTGTCGTGAAGCTACTGGCACAGTGGTTGCTTCACACTGAGAAGGGCGGAAGTTGATGTCTCGGCCTGGTTATGGTAAGCTGTACCAAGAACAGCCCTTGAGCCAAGAATATTTTTAGGAAGGGACTCACTGAATTGCTGATCGGAATGCGAAATTAGCAATTCAGTGTAGTTGGTGCCCAATTTACACGGTTCAGATTTCCTGCCCACGCATGAGTAAGTAGAAATGAATGTTTGGATTCCTTCACATTGTTGCATAAGGTGTACTGTGACTTCAACAGGTTCTCGCCGGAGGGTCACAAGGCCTCAACGGGCTAGTTGACTCAGGATGTGTGCAGGCGTTGATGATACTGGATGAGTGAATTGGATAATTGTTAATGTGTAACTGATGTGTGTTCTCACATACATTTTCACTTCTTTTCATCCTCTAATCTAAATTGTTGTTTCAAACAATGGATCACATAACCCGCAAGTTTTTTTACTGTTAACCTGATAAACTGGGAAACAGCAGTATGTAAGTCAGATGAACACCCTAGGTTATTCGTCATAACTAAGTGGCTGTTACAATGAGTGTTTCTCTGGTTCCGTAGCTTTCTCTAGGACGATGTCCCACGATATATTTTGTTATCTTTCCATTCTTCCATCTGATCACATGATTTATGGATAATCCTCATGTACTCTTATATCTCTACTGATTTCATTCGTGTCAGTTCCAATTCCGTCTATCAGTGGAGCAACAGAGTGGTTCGCACGGTTCAAAGACGTTGGCTAAGTGCCTACGGAAATCTCACGAAACTCGCCCACATTGTGGTCACTCCAACGGTGCTGGTTAGTTGGCCACATCTATAGACTAAAGTATTCTCGAAATTTTCAGATAAAAAGTGCTAACTTGAACATTTTTTCCATAAACTTGTCCATTATTTATGTCAAATTTTGTGTGGAGAAACATTGATTCGAACCCTCTGTATATCTACATACTACCTGGCTGACTGTTGAAACTTACGTACGCCTTCATCACATCAACGGCACTCTTTAGCCAAAAGTTTGTCAAAATCTAGACTTCCTATAAAATATCAGCTTCTAGTGCTGTCGGAATTGGATAGACTAAATACTTTGCGCAAGCGTTTGAAATTGTAAGATGTGTTTTTTTCCTGTGAATAGGCTAATTTGATTCGCAGGAAGTTCGTTACCTTTCCGCAACTTCGGTTGTGCAGGCCTGGATCATCGTCTGTCCATCAAGTCTTCAGCTCTGTAACTGTTTGTTGACATGGTTACCAGTGAACAGTATAGAGTGAATTGGCAACCAATGTGTTAAATGCTAGTTTAGTAATATATGATAAAGTACTGGAGACCGGTAACCGTCATATGTTGTGTCTTTTGTCAATGGTTGGTTCTTTCACTTCAGCCTGACCAATCACATTCTGTTTTATTGTCAAACGGTATGTGAGAAGTAGGCACTAGACAGTTCGGCGTGAACGACAATACCCAACACTGGTATGGACATGAGTTAAAGTTCAATCTTGTTATTTCTAATGTCCATCGGTTTCACCGTATTAGTCCTTTTTGTCCCGAATGTCCCTTCTCATTATCAGTTAATTTTGTACTGAACGGTTTATAGTTAAACAGTAACCATACAGTGTTGAAAGCCTATGGGATTACTTCCGCGAACAACCAGTCAGTTAGTGTAATTTTCTTGAGAGGTCATAACTTTCTGTTTTCCGTTCTTCTGCCTGTAGCTAATTTGTTCGTTTTCACTTCAGTGGATTTTGTACATATTTTCATTTCATTTTTCCGAACGTCGAACAAAGTGGATAGTTTTTAGTTGACACAAGTTAACGTTTCAGATACATGTAAACACAAACCGTCTTACCGACACGTAAATAATACAAACTGACCTCTGTGGCAGACTACCAGAAAATTTTAGTTTTCCTCCGACGTTCACTTACAGTTCTTTTGGTCGGAAAGAATGGTGTTTCCAAAATCACCATGATACTTAGTCATCTAGAAAGGTTAGCATCGTTAGGAGTCCGTGAGAATTAGACCGTCCTCCTTACCTGCGTATATCAAAATCAACTTGGAATTTGGATAGGTTTTCGGGCTAGCCCAGTTATTTTGTTTCTATTTTTGATTGCAAGAAAAAGTGTCAGCTTGTGACTACGTGTGGGTAATCATATCCTATTGGATAAGTATGACTAGATGGTTACCAAAACTCAGCCCACACAAGTACATCGTACGCTCGTCTACGAAACAAGAAGTTACAGTCATTTGGTATAGGCTAGTCAACTGGCAGTTGACTTGAAAAAGAGGACGCTTCTTGCCCCCAGCTCCTTTCAGTTTAACATGTCCTTTGAAATTGATCACCTAGGTGCCGAATCATTGAATAGATTTTCTTTAACTGCACGAGTTTTACACCAACCAGTTGTATATATCATCTTTGTGTCCGATTGAACAACATATGGCGAGTCCACTGTACAGCTGGACATAGGATAAACCCACTTGGTGAGGGTCTCATTTTCCCCATAAAACGACTTCATCTTCTTACAGTCTTGCATCAGTCGGCTGGTAAATTATCATCTAGAAAAATTCGGTAGTTATAGATGCGCAGCATTGACAACATCTATTCTTGAAGTAGCTCAAACCACTCATGGTTTTGTCTAAAATGCACGAACTCACTACACCCAGTTAACCATTCAGCAATCCATACATGGTCTGAATCATTAACAGCTTGCAGTTTGAAAGTGTGCACGTCATCCTAAGACGACCGACTTCTATGTTTTCATGTATACTTTTCAACACAACTTCCCATCACAAAGTTGTGACTTAGTTGTCTACGTTCTACATTCCAACCAATGATCAACTTTCAAACGTTGATGGCCAACACACTGAACTCAGTGTTATTATGGTAAACCGAGTGAACGGCTGATTGAATGAATAAGCTATAGTTTGGTCAAATTTTGTTTAATCGACAGGTACCAAGCTGCAAGTAACGACCATAACAGCAACTGTTCACTTGGTTCACTCAGAATGATCAACCAGTGCATCTGCAAATTACAATGCGTTACACGTGACAGTCTTGCCTTACTCATTTCATAACCGAGCCAACTGACCAGTGCCAACTGTTCCATCCAGTTGTATAGTTATCTCAGTTTCCATAAGCGGAAACAGGTGTTTACTAATAGTTATTCGGAATGACCGACCGCTATACGATGACATTTGTCGCGTGACACTGGCTATTGAATATAGATTGTCTGGCACATGCTAGCTGATTACCAACAAGTATTTTGCCGGGATTATTCAGTCGCTCGAAAATCGACATTTCACGACTGAGTCTTACACTAATGGGCCAGTTTTTTAATGGGTATGTTTATGAATCTGTAGGTGAACACGCGTTTAAAATAGGTAACCTATAAGTAGTTTTCCAGATTGTGAATTGTGTTTAGAAAATATTTCATTTCGGTCGCATATACGTAATCATCCGCCTAACTTTGGAACGACTTGCGATTAGAAAAATGACCGTCTCATATGTGCCAAACAGATTCTACCCGGTATATCTCTCTGGACCGCATTTCGTTGCATTTCATCGGGTGCATACTGTGGTTTGAGGGTTTATGCGGGAAAGTTCAATAAGCACTGTGAAATAGAACAACGAAAACAGTAGTTAAACTCAAATATGAAGGCACGTCCTATATTGGGACCATCTGATAATGATAAGCAAACCTTTCTGTACATATAGAAGTGGTTTCCACTTCTCACTGGTTACTGTCCCCGTGAATTGAAGCAGCGATGAGCTGTTGTTGTTAAACACATTTATTGGATTTACTGCAAGTTTAATTGAAGCTGATATTTCCACAAGTCTCAAGTGCTGGTTCTTCCTGATATTAGGGTAACTATAGGCGATTTATGGACAAAAAGCCTAAACGCTTTCGTCCACTTAATCCTTTCTGTTGTTGGTCTATCATTCACGGGAAGTTAGTCGATGAGACAAGATTTAGCATCAGGTGGTAGCGGTAGCTAGGTATATAGTGACAATAAAATTCGTGATCGGTTGAACTGTATAAAACATGTCCCACAACTGTGTTGTTTCCAACGGCTGTTACCACTGTGAGTAGTTCATTATGGAACCTGACAAATATTGTATTCACAGTCACACTACCAATAACAAGAAAGCTTATTTGCATGCAATAGTCAGCTTCACCTTTAAACAATTCATCAGTATTCGATTAAGCATTTCTCTCCATTTCATACGTTACTTCCTGGTTTTTTTAATGCACAAGACAAACGGTAGTTGCCTATCGCTCGTACAGATGAGAGAAGTCATCCTCGATTTATGCATTCTGATAACTTGTCACTTGCCGATATTGTGAGTAATCTGTTACAGCATCCATGATATACGTTTCCAACAGATTTTCGATGTCGTCATTTTTTGTAAAGTAAACGAAAATAGACTTCCAGTTCTGGAACTGATCTAGTCGTTAGGACGACTGGATGTTTTTCCGTGTAGTTTCAAAATAATGTGGGCGGGTAGCTATTTTTATCGAGTGTTGCTGGATAGAAGTCATAAACAAGTGAAAGTCAACCCTCCCCCATTCAGGAAAGCTTGTTCGCCAATAAAAGATCATCTTGGCGAACGACGTGTGTGGTTCGTTGCTTTGTAGTTTTTGTTTCAAAATGCCTACTGAACTTTTCTACATAGACCAGCGGATTGCGGTATCCCGTATCCGGCATTATTGAAAAGGTAAATCTTACAGATAAAACTTTTTCTAACTTCATTGTTCAAATCTGTTGCTAGATGAGTAGTGTCATTAAATGGTTATGGGTAATATTGTTTTCCATTGTGATAGCGGCTTTTTCCGACTGGTGTCACTAGGGTTTAACTTATCCAGAAGTTTTGTTCTTTGTCATCTGTCTCAAAACGTTTGTTGACAACTTTACTGTTAATCTACTACTGCCATGTGGTTGCAGTTGGTTCTTGATGAGACTGAAATGGTTTTTGTTGGTAGTAAGCTAAAAGTTCACCTTCATGGCTTGCTGCATGTGTTTATACGCTCATGGCTAAAATGTTTTTGCTGGGGGTATTCGGTACAATGTTTTGTTTGCAACAATTCCGCGGAGTGGGATATGGTGTGTCACGTTTGGTGTTGAAAGTTAACTATTGGGTGACGTGGATGGATACCTCAAGGACCATTGCATAAAAGGCCTCGAATATGACTAATAATGTTGTGTATAGATAATTCGGTCTTAGCAGCAATGCCTAAGAAAATTCTAGGAGGAGAAATATATTCAGAGAGGAACTACAGAGAAAAACTAATTAGGTGGGTCAATAACATTGTAGATGCATACACTTCAGTGAATACAGCCGGTGGTCATGTCTGACAGCGAATTTGTTTGTGATAGCTAACAATTCAGCCTGGTTGAGAACAATGATTGACTCATCCTAGTCGAGGTCTTCATAACTAACGGTCTTGTGGTCTCCTGACCTCTTTGATGGTAGTTGAACATGTTTTCTCTCGTTATTCTGCTTGAACAAAATGCCCGTTTTCGCCTGTGCACTACAGTTTAAATCTTCATTGAAAAACATCTTGTTATGAATATTTAGACAGGTTATCACGAAATGTTTAAGGAAAGTCGCTTCGGATATCAGGTATGTAGAAAAGTGACTTTTTCTGATGTACTGATCGCTCCGTAGAGGTTGATAAATAGTCGTGTTTTCGATGAAGTTTAGCAAGTTCCAAGATATATTGTCGAGTAATTTGGCGTTCAGCAGTATGTGATAAGAAGTGGTGTGTATATGGGCATTTCTTGGCAGTTATGACAACATCTTTTTCGGAACAATAACTGTGAACAGTTTCTAAGATAATTGCTTCCGCCAATCGATCTGACGAAATTCTGGAGTATTAGATTCAAAACTTTTAAAAATAGTGCGTAATTTCGCACCACTCTCGTCATGAGCAATTTGTGATTCATTTTTTTCTTGCCAGTGATCGTCTACTTTTCGGATGCTCAGCCATTCGAAAGTTCAAAGCATCGGAGGTTTATTCGGCTCATCTCTATACAGATTTGTTTCAAACCAGCACTGTTCGCTTCATCCTTGTTTAGCCCGGCCTATTTTTTTAAAAGTGACTTACAAGTCAGTGAATGTGTGGTTTGTCTTGCGTTGCCCTAAGAAATGCAGTGCTGCAAATCATCTTTGTTTGGTGGATACACTTCTTCCTTCTCTCTTGGACTGAAATCAGTCGGCCATTGGTAGCTGACCTGAAAACGAGTAAATACTCGACATGGCTTCAGAAGTGTTTGAGTAGGAGCTTGTAGATGGTAGGTCCCAGTGGCCACCGCTGAAGTAGGAAACGGTTACTTCAATATATTCGTGTCGTCTCAGCCCCAGGTATGCCAGAAAATCGAGCAGCAAATAGTCGGTCAATTTTCGTTTATGACAAAGAAGATAATGCAATAAACACGGATAGTAACTCACAAATCATTCGACAACTCCAGCAAAGACGATCACATGGTCTGGTGGATAACAGTGTGTACTACCATTCTGATAGCTTCTCACAAGTTGTAGATTCGAGTCTCTAGCCTGTTTGATGCATTACGAAATCGTTGTCCACCAGTTGACAGGCGGTTGATGAGACCATCTGCTTACTCAAACAAATGAATACGTCGAATAAAAAAAATACATAAGAATTTTTATGTTCAAATTTGGCTGTTAACTGGAAACCGCACTAAACGTTTGTGCAGGCAATTTGTTCAAACGTTTTGTTCATCTTGGTAGATACAACCTATTACCATTCCTCCCTGACAAAATCTCTGATGGTCAAGATAGGCTCACTGATTTTGCATGGAATGATGTTTTGTCATTGCCTTTAGGTTTCTTGCTCAATTTATCGTTATTCAGTTGAACTTTAGATGCCGAAAAATTTTTTTCACTGACAATACTGACTAGCGTTGTTCATTGTTCTTGCCTAGTCATTTGCGTACGTCTCCTTTTCTGTTTTGTGATGTACTAACATTATCAAACAAGTTGACTACGTCCCACTTTGACGTTTGTCTGGCTATAGTTCGTTACATGTAAATGGTGAAATCAGTCGCTGTCAAAGCGATCCCGGTCTGTTGTGCAGTTTGCCCTTTGTGAATGCCCTTGGCACCATGTAACCACAACCTATAAAGTTGCATAGGCAAGCGCAACATTTCGAACTGTTCTCTTTTCAATTTTTCGTCTGTCAAACAAAGATGGTACGTTATCGTAAAGTTGATTGTGTACAATAGTAGAAGGTTTTCGTGGCTAACCAAGGCAATGAGAAAGCGAGAAAATTTTGTCCAGATGACTTGGTCAGACTCAAGTCAGAATTTGCCAGAATGTACTATGCACACTGCAGAGTCTTCAGAGGACAACGAACTCAGTCGATAAGTTTTATAGTTGTTCAACGAAAATAAAGACAGTCAGGAATGATCTCTGTTAGATTCAATAGGCTGTACCCGTAACTCACATTGGCAAGCAAAATAACAGCACGCACGTACTGTGTTCTAGTGTCCTTCCAATCTGAAATAACACACTCCTAACGTTGACGTTTTTATGAATCGGTAGATATTGTTAATGGTTTCAAGGACCATTGGGGGTTTGTGGGGAGAATGGCTCGGATGCATATAACAGAGTTTCACTTTGTTTTGTTGTTGCAGTATTGTGGCAGAAGCACGATCAAATGTTTAGTAATTTAAACATCAGTTTATCAAACAGACCAGCGTATGTATTCCAATGAGTATTCTTCTTATAAGGCTGCATTTTGTGGAAACATCGGGAGTGACAAACTCCCATCGAATAGAAAAGGACTTGACAACCTGTGAACGACAACCTAGCTGATAACTACGCAGTATTTGTCGCGCCTTTGATCTATGTTAGTATGACTACCCCTTTTGTAATGTACTAAACAACGTGCGTTTCATTCATGAATCAAGTGTAGCACTCATGGGGGATTATCACTAAACGTTTACGCATGTTTCTGAAAGCCGTTGCATAAGACGTCTATATGTTGTTATTCCGGAGTCAGGTCGACTGATGCTAGGACGATATAGTCTCGAAACCATCATTATAGATCATAGTTCTGTTGAACTGAGTGGATGTACCGAAATAAATGTCAGCTGTTGGATTTCCCATTTACAGTTTTTTTGTGGTGGTCTAAAGTTAGAAATTCGAATAGCATTGGACTTGATCTTTCCTCATACGTGATGATGAATTGGTCGCGGTCGAATTTGGACAAACAGTCACTTTCCTAACACTGGCACGCATGTGTGGGATCATATGCGTACTTAAGTAAATGATCTGCCATTTGATGGGGACACTTGCGTATAGAGAGTTATGACCCATATTGTGGTTGGTCCAGTTTGGAACAACTAATCTGGTGAATAAAAAACGAATATGGTAACTTAGTAGTTTTTTAAGACAGATGTTACTTTTCGAAACCGGAAGTCATGTTTATCAGTTGCCCGGTTTCACTTTAAGTCACATTCGGATCGCAGACGGTCAACTTAGCTCCCCAGTTTGTTCCGAGTTCTGTATGTTTGCAAGTACTAACATGGTCTTTCGTCGTTTGGTCGTGAGCATTGAAGGTATTACTTTCCTGTTTTGCTTCTATCCAATTTAGCGAGTGGCACGCGCATTTTTTGACTGCCCAACGTTAGATGGCGTGGAACTTGAAGACCAAGACGAAGCTGGTGTGTTCTTGACGCATTGGGAGAAGCGTCTTCTCGAGGTAATCCGTTCATGCTTTTGCCAAAATCCAACTTGCAAATTGGCTCATACGTATGTTTTGAACTCGACGTAACTCGCTAATAAGCACACAAGTTACTGTTCATA
>LUCH01000796.1:204021-219990 GCA_013368495.1 Paragonimus heterotremus
CCACGGGTGATTACTTCGTACTTGTCCGTACTGTTTTGACCACAGAAGACGTTTGGCGTGAGAACCAGTTTATTGCGCAAACTCCCCTATAGGCCATGTCAAAAATCAAACCGCAAACGTGTACACTCATTTGCACGTCAGACATGCATTCACATACATCATTGTCATTCGCCTTGGTGGGACTTCTGCCGTAGGGCGTACACATTATTCCGATAGTCTGTTCTTGTCCGTCGTCTTACTGGCGTTCGGAGCCTGCTCTTTTGTTCCTGAATGTCGCCTATGGGTAATATACTACCTGTGAGTAGTATACTGTTCACAACGAAACTGCCTGTCATACATCACTACCGAAACAGCACTGTCGATTTGTGTAAAGGCAGAAACCGAGGACTGACGCGGTCAGCTTATCCATACAAGTGGTAGTAAACTAATATTCAGAAGATGACAGTAATTGACACTTGCGTTACATAAGTTTATGTGACCTGATCTTGGTCATATAGGTGCAAATTGCAGGCAGCTCGGGGCAACTGGGACGGTGAGTATTCGCTTTTGACATCGATCTCATTAACGGACTGATTGAAGACTACAGAAGTGAGCCAATTTTTTCATGTTGTCACACGCCTAATGCGTATGTCCAGCAAATCATAAACCTCCTAGGTTTTTCAGTCTAGTTTGATTGAGTTGGGTTATCAAGAGTTCGTTGTTATGTTGATCAATTAGTCCAGACAGAGTTTCCGAAAAGACAAATCTAAAGGAGTGAAGTATAAATGGTGAAATCAAATGAGTTTTCAAATTGCAATTCTCTTTCTTGCAGATGTTGTTCACAGTGCACTGAAAAAAATATTATGTATCTTCAGGACTTAACATTTCTGCATATTTTGCAGTTAAAAAGTGATTCCGCAGGCAATGGGGATTCGGGTTTCTGGAAAGTCGCACATTTATTAGTTCGCCCTCCAATAACCAAGACGTCCATCTCTAGTGCTGATCACTACTCGTCTATTCTCACTGTCTGTTTCGTCTAATTCAAAGTTAGCAATCCAGTAAAGTAATTAGTGTATTGCACATAAGCAAGAGTAGAAACAAAAAAAACGTTGGAGCAAGGATCGACATACGAACGACTACACTGTCACGTGATTGGTCACGTTGAGCAGTGAAAATTTGGGTGCTCGGGCGTTTGTAAACGCGTCAGGGCTACAATTTATAGCTGGTGGAGGGACTGACATGTGCACGCAACACGTGTTGACCTAGTCGCAACACCGTCAAACAGTTCGTTGTCTACCTTTATTTTAATCTACTTCCAACGATCGAATGCGCTTCGTTTTGGCGTCCGAAGGACTGAATACTGATTGTCGTGCCCACAGGTTAGGGCTTAAGAGAGTAAAACAATGGCAAGTTTTTCAATGCTTCAGCACTTCATTTATGATCAGATGAATCAGAAATTAATAAGCAGTGGTAAGGATTATTGACATTATGTTGTTTTAATTAAATATTTTACCACAAGTAACGTTTCAACGCACAATCGTTGGTGCCACGAGCACCTCACTAAAGTGGTACGGGAAGTTAAAACTCCTTTAGGGCAAACTGTATGTCACCTTAACTGATGTTCACTAAATTATAATCACACTCAGAACCAAACATTGAGACACCCGTCCTCTGTTACAAATCCGACAAAGAAGTTGGCAAAATTTCCGCTTATCTTTTTTACAAGGGAAGACTGCCGTTCTGTCTTCATTGTTACACACAGTGATTGATTAGGCGTTTGACTGACTTATCCAATCACTAACGTGTGGTGTCAGATGAGACACCGTCCAGATTTGTAGGAAGTATTGACCTCAAAGCTTCTAGTGTCTCAAAGATGTCCGAATGTAGATTATGGACAGGGTTTACAGTGCATGTGGCTGATTTACACAGGGTCTCGGTATTTCACTCTCGCTGCCAGTTAGCCCGTACTAAGTTTGCAGTGTGGCAGTTTGTCAGCGTGTGTTGGGACTAACCTGCAATTTTGCGTCGGATAAGTTAGTTAATTAAAATGCACAGTTTGTGCTTGTTGGTCATACACTGTGTATGCAGACGGCCGCTGACCGTCGGAACAAATCATGAGGCGACCTGTCGATAATGTGATCACGAACTATGAAAGCTTTCGTCGCTCTTCTAAGCAAGGTAGGCAAGTGCTGTTTGCCCATTTGGGTAGTTTGTAACCACCCACACCGCTTGGTGGAAACGTTCTTGGACATGGCTGCATGTTGCAGTCAGCGGCGAGCCAGCGTCCGTGACGCTATTGGCCCTTATATATCACGAACTTCCGTTAACGTTTCAGCTTAGTTTTCTTTCCGTATACAGTTGAGCCTACGTGTTAATCGGCTGCCCTGTAGATTACTGCTGCGATCAATGGCAACCCGGACCATAATACCCACAAGTGCGACTGAGAGCTGTTGATCATGATAAGACCATATAGCCTTCGCTCCATTGGCCTGAGTTATTCTCTAGCACTGCATATTTTCGTATACACTGTTGAGCCTTGAGAAAGTGAGGTTTGCTTCTTACGAGTTTTTTCATCCTACGTAGTATGATCTAATAATTACCTTTGAAAATTTGTTTTACTCGATAGAAATACAAAGGCAAATCTGCATGAGATTATGACACCCGAACGTTTGGTTTACTCATGTGTGATTGTTTCGCAGTGTTTATTTGCTTAACTTCAGAAGCCTAGTACAGCTGAACACTGACCGCAGACTTTAAGTGTAAAAGCCTTATGAACCAGGACAATATGCTCAGTTAATGTCAAGATAAGATTAAACCTAAAATGTTCTCGTCAATTTAAAAGTATTAATGTGAATTCTAAGTCATGAAGTACGCAAATATCATTATTATATATTCTGTAATAATACTACTACAACCACTATAGCTTCACGAAATTCAATCACTCTGCGGCCGATAAGCATTAACAGAGACTAAATAGAGCATTCTGCTTATTTGGATTTAGATCATTTCTTTCATCCAAAGATGCTCGAACAAATTAGGATTCGGTGATCAGAAGAGTTGTGACAGTTGCGGTATCTCAGAAATCTTTTCTACCGGGTGGTAAGGTAGAATGTTTAGAGTCATTCGTTTTCAGTACTTTTGAACCACTCCTCATAATGTTATTACCGAATTCGAGTATGAAGCATATTAATGATATATACTTTTTAATTACAAAGATGACCATTAACTTAACCTATGTGAGATGGAAGTTATTTGGAGAGAAACGTTCCACTGAACACTGTTCATGCTACTCTTGGTAGTCTAGTCAACTTCGACCAAGTTCCTCTCTGAAGTTAGTGTCCTGTGATTCACACTATTTAGTTGCAGAAGTCCGAGAAAGTATGACTAATCGAATCCAGTGATTCAATGTTATTACCTTATGGCCCAATTTTTTGTGAGGTAAGCACAATTACTTGAGTGGAGCATGGAAGTGGATGCTGCCCTACTCTCACTTGCAATTTTGTTTGCAATGCATAGGTAGCTTACGTTGAATTTAAGATTACAATGTCCAATAACCTATTTTCATCTCATTCTTCTCTTCTCCAATCTGGGGTTGTTTATTAAGACTGTGTTAGCAAACCTGATGTATAGTCGTCCACAATGAGGAGATGATGGATTAGGACGAAAGTGCTGATGTACAGTCTATTATAACTAAAAAGCTGGTTACCCTACAGTTAATCAGAAATAAAGATGGTTTGGCAAACAGTCTGTTTTCGGCTATTCGTCATCGAGTAAACTAAACAACGTTTTTTGTCATCATGATTGTCAAGCCAGCAAAATCAAGAGCAATTTGTCACACAATCACGTCAAACGGTTTTGAGTTGGAGAACAAGTAAGTAACTAAACTGACCTCCTGAGGTGTCAGATACCATAGCAACCATGGGGCATGGGCAAATTTCTTCTTAGCGCACAACCGTGGGTTGCGCAACCGAGTTCTAATCACCTCACCGGTGACCAGAACACTAAATTTGACACCTTTGGAGTGACAGATGGACTGGAAGGCAACTTTCGGTGAGACTTGGTGACATGAGTCAACGAGATGCGCCACATTTGTACTCAAAGTTGACTTCAACTCGCCCTTAACCAACTATGTGAAATGATGTTCACATATATTCTGAGAAAGGCGCCAGGTTGTGCGACCGACATAACCTGCTCCACAGAAGCAAGTGGAAGAGTGAACACAAACTGAGGTCACACATTTATGAGAAACATCTCTGAGTTGTATGCAAACTACCGAGTTGGATTTGAACGAGATTCGCAGGTATGCCACATTGCAGGTCTTTTCAGTTGCGTTATTTATTCTACAAGTTCTACCAGTTCGACGATCGTCTCGCCTTTATAATCCAACACCATATAAATCAGTTTCTTTCCCACAGATTGGAGTTTAACTTTCGGTGCTGTCAGTTCCATCTGTCTATCAATAGAGTTTTGAGGGCAGGCATTCCTTACGAATGTCCGCCGTAAAAATATCATTTCCGCTTCAGTTGTATCATCTATACACATCTTCATAGCTCTATGTGTCTAACCAAGAACGAGGTTTTTTTTCTGCCTGCGAGGTACGTAACTGATAAGATGAGTATACTGGCCGTTCTGAGTCTCTATTATTTTTGTGCCTTCCACAGATATTTTTGAAAATGTGAGAGAACATGTTCAAACAACTTATAACCTATTGCATGAATCTTAAACTTTGTTACAACCCCATTATTTTGTTTGTTGTATACTTTAACGTCAGGAAATTGAATGGGAACGTAGACATGATGAACCTGCGATCAATACGCATTGTCATGCGATTGACAATTTCAAAGGTAAGAGACCGCATTCCATGCGAACTTGAGGACGAAAAAAACCGGTTTTCTGTTTTTATCCAATGGAGTGCTTGTCGGTCTGGCGCAGTCTGCGAAAAATCAAGCAACTAAGTTTACACTATTATTGAACCAAGATTGTTTTCACAATTGGAACTAACACCACTGATTGCTGAGCGTCCTTTTGTGCTACTGTGCATATCCATATCCGGAAGGCATGCTGGAAGCACATCCGGGTGCGGTCGTACTACTGTAACTTTATGGTTTTAAAGGATTGGGAATGATTGTATCGTTAACCAAATTAAGTAGAACACTTAAGATGAAAGCAATCTGATTGATGGCGTACTTTCTGAAAAGCTAATACAACGCATCAAGTGAATGTAAGCTTCCCGGCCGTCAAGTCGAATGGTTGATTTTAGAAAGTACGCATTAATCGATCATTTGCATGGAGTTCCACGGTGCACGGTACATTCCAAATGGTCTAATTGTGCAAATATTTTGTTGATCTGTAGTTGGCATCAACAAACTTCGGCAGATGAGTGTAATACAAAAGTCATTGAAGTAATTGAGTGTTCCATTTCGAATTCGAGAATTTTCTAACCAAACCTGACACAAAAGTTAATAGGTACACTTTCAAACAAGAAACTTAAGGAATACCAAAATACCTAACAAGACTGAGAGTTAGGTAAATTTCAGGATGATTAATCCGGTGAGCAACTTATTTCTACAAAACTATCGGCTACATTGATACCAAACGATTGCATACCTATTGTGTTTGACTGCTTTTACACAAAATTTTCGTTAAAAATGTAGGGAGTTTCTAGCTATGTTTTATCTCAACTGCTAAATGTTTGTCAATGAAGCAGGAAGATATGTGTACTTGGTTTTAGAATGACTCGCATTTTTTTCGCTCACTCGATCCGAAACTGGTACCCCTTGGTTTCATGAAACTGCTCCCTACATGAAAATACACTAAACGCAGTAGTGAATGCTGCACAGACTTTGAACGGCGATAGCTGTAATGGAGTTACGCATTGTAAAAGCAATCGCTGTAAGGATTATCGAAATGATATTCCAACAACTTACTTTCCCCCTAAAAGGTACCGAAAGAAAGGGGGTTACTGCAGACAGTAGTAGTGTATTGTCTCTCTTGTTCACAAGTTCTTGTATAATTTCCTACCCTTATTCTGTGTACACACGCAGTTTTCTCTTTGCTCTTCTTTTCTGTCTCTCAGAACCCAAACTTAATTTTAAATTGGAACGGTTTACTCATGATGCTATTTGTGTTCAACATGGTCCTGAATGGCGGTTATCAAATGGGCAACAAACCTATGCATTACCAGTGGAAGGAGCTGGTTGTTACACTGTAAGTTTTCTGTTCTGCTCCTAGAAAGCATTCATAGAATAGAATATGTTTGATTTTCCAAATCTATCCTGATTAACACAATTATTCCGGAAAAACGTCGAGTGAGTTTAGTTTATTCCTTAGGGTTTAGAGTCAGATAACAGATTATAATTATGTACCAGTGATCAAATCAGTTCACTAATTTACTTTATGCCTCCCGAGAGATGATTTTGTGGCTTTTTACACACACACATCTTTAACAACTGAAGAATAATTAATTAGACATCATAAAACAATTATTATAATGAGGCAACTCGTAGGAAATTCAAAGATAAAGTTTGTAGTCGGTATAAGCTGTGAAGAAGTATACTGATTAAGTTTTTGGTTAATCCACCAGTAGGAAGGTTGGGTTTGTGAAGAAGTCGAGCTTAAAAGGGAATAACGGAATAATGCTAAGACCGGGTGCATGCAAATAAATATTTGTATTTGGATCTAATTGGGACGTTCACCGTAAGTAGTTGATCTATGTAATAACACCTCCACCACACGCTCTGTAACAAACAAGACGATCGGCACTATGCAAACCGAACGTTCAATTTCATTGACTCTGTCTTCTATGTTCTCAAACAACCAGGTTTCCCGTAACATGACCACACCTAAAACAACAGTCAATCAATTGTTTTGTTACGATGGACATATTAGAACCAACTAAAAACCGCATACAGCTTCTCCATCAGGTTACGTCTGGTTTCGATAATCACAAGGTCTATTTGATTTGCGCTTGAAAGTTGAACGGGGTTAATAGTGGATATCAACAGTCTTGGACATTGTGTGGATCGCAGTCTGATTGAAAAATAGTGTTGGTTTGTGTGCTGAATGACAGGAAGACTGGCACTTGATGGTGTATTGGTCAGTCTGAAGTGGGTCGCGTTCGAATGTGATACACGTGTTCTTTGCGTGGTCCGTTATGAGGGTTGTTATACACACGAATTCAACGACAGAAATGACGCCATTTCCTTGACCACACACTCATGTTAAAGAGAACGTTCATCAACGAACTACGTAACACATCAGAAAAACGTGAAGACATTTCAGCATATTTCAAACTTCAGAGCTAGATAAAATGCATGTGAGGTTGCGCGCGTATACATACAGTATTGTGCCGTATTTTCAGCTATCCCATGGATGAGTTCGTTATGCACCCGAATAACTCTAAAGACAAGGAATGAGGAGCATTGGGCGAGATTTTTTCCCGGCCTTCTTAGATGCGCAGACGTTTCAGTTAACTATGTTCATATAAAGTTGACAAAAAGCTCGAAAACCTTGATGAGTATTTTCAATATTTCCCAAGAACTGTCCTAAGTAACAAAGCCAGTATGAATTAATCTAAGCAAACACAAAATTCACATCCTGATTCTACAAAGCTGTTGAGGATTCTGTGATTGTATGCTAAATTTACCTGAATAAATACAAAAGATTTAAACTTAGGACACCTTAATTTGGAATCAAGATACCTGATTTGTATAAGTAATTACAAGGGGATGAACGGGTTTAAGTTGTGTGAAAAACAGCGAATTCCACAACATAACCTGAGGAAAATATTACACTTGGCAAAATTTAGAAACATTTATTTCAGTGTGATAACCGCAGTGACCTATTTACGGTGCAGAATAGTCTACGCTGATTTTATTGGCCATACTTCACAAACCACGGTTGAAAATGGATTCTGCATCGTTTTTTGCATACCAAGTTCTCGTTACTCAACCATGGATTTTTTTAAAAAATATATTATTCCCTATGTCGTATCTCCAGCAACATGTAAACTTTGATGTTATTTCAAAAACCGCGTTATACGCTCTTTAGGGCACAACTTAGATCACCTACTTTGAGGTCTAAGACTTTCGACTGAATTTTGTTATAGTGGGTGGTATTTCCCAAAGTGATAAACGAAAAATCGAATTAGTTGAATTCCATTTAGGCAGACTAGTCGGAAGAAACGATTTACGATATGTTGTCGTTTCGCACCTCTCTGTCAGTATTAAACGTATGACTAATATGAAAACATTAATATCAATGATAACGGTCAATCCCTCGAATCATTCGGTGAATTCCATGGGTTGTGTAGGCACCTGGGTAAACAAATGAAAGTTTGGAGCACCGAAGATGGCTTCGTTGCTCAGTTGGCATACAGCTTCTGGACATACTGTTTCTGCCACCGTATAGAATCCCACTGTAGTCCAGATTTTTCACAGTTGGGTCTTTTCTAAATCATATCAGCCACACTATTTACCTATAACAGAGCTTAAGTGGAATGACTGATCGATCTGGATCGTGAGTGATACTCACAACTAGATCCACGGTAAGCATGGATGGACTGTCGATTAGTATTGTATACACAAAGTCGGCTTTCCATGGCTGATGATTAAAGTTTCGTCATACATCGATATTTTTAAGTTGTGAGCATTCATTAGGGGCATGAATTTTTTTGACCTACAGTCGAGCATCCAACAGGTTACGACTATCGATCACACTTGAGAACCTATATCAATCAACATTAACAGTACCTAGTGTCCTACCTGATCGTAGAAACAGGTTTTCGAATTCCACGATGTAACATCACCATAAGCCCTGCTGTTAGTCGTCCAACTGTCTGAGCCCAAAGTCAGTTAATTTGTTATTCCAACGAAAACAGTAAATCAACACACCATATTCTAGGATTTCGCATTAATGTTGCGACTTCCGAAAGTCGTAATCGACATAATCCAAGAAGAACAGTCGGGGCGGAATTTTATGCTCAGCTTCATACTTCTAACTTTCGTTTCTGACAATTCAGTCACAAAGCACTGGATCGGTGTATCAAGTGGTAAACGTTGGTAATAGTTCGTTCATCGACCGTTTTTTACGTGTGCTTACGTCCAGATTTACTCGCTGTTGGCCCGTTGTTAATCTGCAACCTATCGCTTTAAAATATGTAGTAGGTTACATTAATTGGTGGGAGTGTAATGTTAGTATCCTGGTCAAAATCTGCGCAGATTTGTTGGTTGCCATAGTATTCCATGATCTGTGCAGGGATGTAGGCAGACGACCGACTGACAACATTTCTGGGTTGACAACGGGTGTGTTAGGCCACCAATCCCAAACAAGTCGCGCATGAATAGGTGTTAAGAGTCAGACACCGAGTTCACCCGCAATGTCCAATCGGATTGATACGATCAGATTGCCACACTCACAAAATGACTCATCGCATACGCGGTCACGCTCTGTCATGCTTACACCAACTAGGTCGAAGAGCCGAAGCGTGCATGCGTTCCGGGGCATTTTTGACATCGCGCCGTGGTGATGATTGCTGAGCACAGTGTTTCAACAAGCATTTGACAGTTGCCATGCCCAGTATATTCGAAGTTGAACAAAAACATTAAGTGTTTAACAGAAAAACGTGAGTTCCTGGGTAGCACCTTCAGAGAAGCATAACGATTTTACTCGTCTCGTTGTTCACTGTCAGAGCACACAGGCACCTTCGGAGAACAATTAACTGGAATGCCTTTGCTTCCAATGTTAGTTTGCGTGAGCTCAGTTTCTTTTTGTCATTGCAACGACATTTAAGTAGCAGGGGAATTTGATTCATGCATGTATTTCATCTAACGAATTGGTACAGAGAACAGTGGGTTGGATGCTGAGGCACTGTACATGGTGCAGTGTTATTTTCAACCGAATTGTTTGAATAAAAGAATTAAGCATAAATACATCATCGTGAGGGAAGACTGTGTGTGGAGTATAAGCAGCCGAACACCTTCTCAGAGTGTAGCCGCCATCCCATCTTCTAACCTTGTGTGAGATGGATCATTGGATATCTTACGATGGACTGACCACACTGGTCTGATTGGACGTGGGGTTAAATTTCAGCGAGCGACATTTTACAATCCTTATCTGTCCTTCTTTTAGGTAGAAGATAGAGGGGATTTTATTGACTCTGCTCTCGGGTTAATGATCGATGTTCGCTCGACTTCAATTGGCTTGCAAACGAATTATACACTCAGATGATCCAACCTTTACAAAGAAGCGTTTTTCTGCTAAATTTACTCAACACAATTAAAAAGAAACATTAGCAGTAATTCTATTTAGTCAAGAAAACGGACATCAAAGGACACTGGTGCCTGTCATCGAAAGTCGCTTGTGCTGACATGATCCCAAAGCAGTATAACCAGTGGGCGAGTGAGTAGAGTAGGGTTGCGCCTATCGACCCCCTAATTAGCCGTGCGAACAGGCTCATTTTATTACGCTAAGCGTGCTGGCCATTTTGGCTGGCATTAGATGAGTACAGACTCTAGCCGATCAGACTAATAATCTGGTACACTTCACGAGTCCATTGTAAAAACATCAACGTATAGTTTATTTTCCCATCAGATTTAGAGAGGCCGCAATCTAGAAACAAACAGGGAGCATGAAAAATGAAGTTGAGTGAAAGTCCCGCTAATGCATACGTAGATATACAGTTCCCAAACAAGATCCACTGAAGCAAGATAATGGAGAGAGAGTCTGTTGTAGAGTATGTTTTTATATACGACGGTTCTCATAACTCGTCCACCTCTCGCAATTATTGATCAAATAACCGAAAGACTAGTTGGGTAAAATAAACATTTGTTTTTCGCATTCCCTTCGAATACTGATTGTCTTCTATAACTTCTCTTTCTGAAGCAACACAGTCCTTTCAGTAGAATTGCTCATTCAGTTTTCTTAACCTGTGGTTAGAAATGCGGCTAGTTATTCATGCTGTTCTCTTGTATTTTGTATTATTGTATTGTATTATTGTTTTGAGCTGCTATGTGTCTCATCTCTTAATGTGAGGCTCGTGTTAAATATTTGAGGCAAAATTGAGCCTCATCATCGCGGTCAAGTATACGATGCGACGAACAATCTTCGACTGTTGATTTCATGAGTACTTTGCAGTTGTTCACAACGGAAACCTCGTTTGCTGCGCCTCATAATAACTGAGAGTTTATAATATATGGCAATTGACGGCTAAAATACTAGCTGTTACCAAGCTAAACTTTTCTGTGGTCCAATTCACTAGCAATGTCCATAAACACTTCTTTCAATTAGTATCCAGAAACTCACAAATTTTCGAGCACATTTACTTGCTTGAACTTTCTAAGCACGTGTCGGCTGATTGACTTGTAGCTATTATACACTCCATTTACTCATTATTCGTCGAAGTCTGCGCTTTATGGTACACAATTAGATACCTGCGTCTCGTCAGTCCTAAATTTTTTAAATCAGTTTTCCGTCTTCAGCTAGATGTACTATTTGAACCTTTTTTTTCAGGGACAATAATGTATATTTTTCTGCCTCTTAGCACTTGTGTGTTCAAAAATGGTCTTCTGAAAAACCAGGTTCACCCGACCTATCCTATCTGGCTCGCCGAGGTGGTACAATCAACTACGGCCTCTGAGCCCCAAAATAAACTGCATTCAAACATTCCTCGATCTACCGGGAACAACCTATTGGTGTTACACAAACAAAGGTTGATCTGTAAACCTTAGTTAGTCATCCAAGTTATGACCAAACCTACGCTAACAATGCACAAACCAATAAATCGTATTCAGCCATTCCACTTTCTCCTAGCAACTCCGACAAACTAATCGTCAATCGATGCCAGCTTGTGGGCTTTCTGTTGCCAACTTTATTGTTTCATGGTCTAAGGCATCCTTTTTAGGAATCATTGACGGATGTGCACTTCATTCAGGTGGACTAACATGATCATGGCGAATTTAGATATCCATCCTAACGGTAATGCTCGATTGTTCATAGATGGGCTGCTTGCAGTAGGCGGCGGATGAACACAACAGACGGACTAGCTGTTCCGTTTAAGAATGGCACGGTTTGCTTAAACAACTGATTATCTCTTGGTTGTACCTGAAAATTTTGTGACAATTTTCACCTACTGATCGAACATAATAATAATGAGAATTTCAAATAAACTTTTTACATGGAATTCAATTAGATTTTGACAGTAAGGAGATCTGTCTATTTTACCATATTTTTAGTTTCGGTGTTCGCTGGTCGAAGGTGGACTTGTTATTGAACTTGCTGGTGGTATGGCCATTCCATGCGTTGTTCCAGGAAGTCCAGTGCGCGTGAAAGCTTGTATCACCTCACAAGGCTTGACCATCGATGGTCAGCTGATTTGCCCAGATTGTCGACTGCTCTGTGATGTAAGTTTCGAAGAGTACCCCTCACGATATAATCTCATTATGCATATTAGCCTTAATAACTATGCTGCGAGGAACGTAGAGATCATGGGCTGATTATGTGAAAACGACCTAACCTCCTTAGATCATAAGACACGGAACCCGGTTGTTCAATTAAGAGCTTTGATGATGCCAGGAACAGTTTTGTCAACACTGGCAGGTATCATGTTCACAAAAAAATGCTGGAACACGAATACTTTGTTTGACAGTGTTGTATATACTAAGTCGAGATAGATTTTGTTTGATCTACTGAACTATTTTTCATTACTAAATAACAGTCAATGGCTTGACTGATTAAATCCTGCTCCATTAGAATTAGCAAGATATCTGCTATCTCCTCTCAAGATAGACAGACGACCCAAACATCGATAGCTAACGTTTGTGGTGGAGTTCATAAATCTAATAATTCGGTCCTACCAAATTTGAAGTCAATAACACTGATCAATTTCGTGGTCTAATCAGAATACTAACCATACGTCAAATTCCAGTCATCCTAAGGGTATGCACAACATATAGATGCATCTGGGTGCATGACAATACAGAACACAGCTTTTTAATATAGTACAAGCTAAAAACATCACTAGAATTTTCTCCGGGTTTTCTATTGGATGATAGAACGCATATGACCGACAGGTGAATTTTCTTCAAGAATGCTTGACAAATTAAGATGGTTTCAGCCAAAAGTCTCAGAAGAATCACCCGTTCAACTGAATAAGATCAGATATCCGACAAAACACATTGTCGCCTGGTGATAAGAGCTACCCAGTGGTTTTACCCACACTAAACTGGTATTTGGCTGCCCGAAAATGTTCACGATTGCTTACGCTATTGAACAAGAGAATGAAGAGAACGAGCTAACATCGATCAGCCTACGCGAACCAAATACGGCCCACGCATTCGTCATACTGTTACGTAACTACCCATGTTTCTCAGAACCGATCGCACAGGTTAAATTTGCTGAATACCTGTTATCCATCGTCTAATCGATAGCCTCGAAACTACCAGTTAGCGTTAGATAAAAAAAAATTGCACGTTTAAAAGATGAGAGTGGTCGACACGATCCTATTCTCGCTTACTCCGTCTCACAGTGTGACCCCACGCGCACGTGCAACGAGTGGAAAGCGAGTGTTATACAGATGCCCGCGCTGGCTACTGTTTACCTTTTTATTGGACATTGTAAGTAGTCGTGCAGGTTATCAAGAAATCTGATGACTGTGACGAGGCTCCGGTAATCGCGTGCAAATTTCACCACTTACCCGACGATATTCTGTGTTGGTTGTTCACTTTTGTTCAAAAGAATAAACTGTGATTTTCAATCAAAAGTACCTTCATATGTCACGTATTCATAAACAACGAATCTCACCTTGAACTGTCGCCATCGTCCGATCGCTTGCAACCGATCAGACAGGATATTTGATGACCAGACAAGGCTCATAAACAGCGGTACTCACAGTAGTCGTAATGTACAAGATTTAAGAGTGAGTAGCGATCACAATGCCGAGCTCCCTTCTGCCTTTGTTTACAAACCCATCCTTCAACCTATCGCGAGTTTAGTTATGTGAAATGATCTGTCCCTTCAGTTTTCCGCCCAACATTACTTATTTGACCCAGTGTGTTTATTTTTCAGCCGATGGACTGCCCACCTCTTCTTCCGGAATATTCACACCCAATGATTGTTCGTCCGGCTTCCTTTTCCCGCAAGGCTGTAAAAACTCATCCCAATCCGTTTCAAGGATTGTATTCAGTTAACAGTTTGCCTCTCAACGTCACGAATGAAACGACCGACATTTATTTCAGACAATCCTCGCCGTTGTATCGTAAGACACTATATTCTCCTAAGCAAGAAATCAGACCGGGTAAATGTGCTTCGCATAGCAATCAAATGACATCTAAGGGTTTTATGAGAATTTCCAGATTTATGGTAACATTTTGCGTCATTACGTGTACGTATTTTCCCTTCCGTTTGATCTGAGTCAGTGGAGTTCCAAGGGCACATTAACACCCTTATCTTTTCCGCAAACTTCTGTCTTTCACTTTCGAGCAAAATGCATTTGATCGACTTTTGGCCATCACATTTTTTTCAATGCTTTCTAGTGCATTTTCAAACAGCCGCATCCATTGAATGGTTAATAAAATCTATTGATATCGAAATTATGGAAGCTCTCAAAACTAGTTCGGATAAGCGGGTTGGTGCATCTGAATTCCAATAGTTCGCATGCAACTCAAACCACTGTTCCTGAAATGACATTCCAAACATATAGGGTCATTGATACTGCAATGCAAAAGAAAGAAGTAGACACGTTGTAGGCAGTTATGAAATACGTGGAGAGTTAAATCCAAAAGACCTATTTCCATTTAGAGTTCTTGTTTGGAATGACCAAGATCGTACAGTTACCGTCTAAGACCACAATGTTTTCAGTACTTGACAGGCAGTCTAGTGCCAATGAGGATGGCGGGATTATTAAATGAAGCTAGATTCATAACTGTTAAAAACCGATTTATTTGGTGCATAACTAAGTTAAGAGAGGGAATATACATACACCACCAAAGGATCTTCTCGCCGAAGAGTGTGATCAGTTGAAGTAGAGGAACGAACAAACAGTTGGCTTGAGCAAACAGGAAAATTTCGTCTAGTTGGAATCTGATACATTACACGTAACTCCCACAATTACGTGCGGAATGATGATGAGAATGAGAAAACCGATTTGAGCATAAAACACTCACCTCACTCCAATATGAGCAAACTGCACGTAAGGAGAAGCAACTTTACTCCCTCACCTAAGAGATACACGGTTCGAGCCGGAAACATAAGTGACACATTTTTGCCCACGTCCACACTAATAACTGTGTTGACATGTCGTGTTTGACATTTCAAAAAGGCTGGATGTTTTATAACCTTCTACCCTACATTTCGAATGGTGATGTGACTTACATAAATTGCTGTGTTCGTTCACTGTGCGCTCGACAAGAGTGGTAGGTTCAGCTCGTCCGACACATCTGGTGTCTGTACCATCCTGTCTCGAACCCCCACACACATTATCCCGTTCACGGTTTGGGACTGTCATTGGTCACGAACACTGTCAAACTAAAATCCATCAGGCCCGCTTACACGTGTTCGCATTATTAGAAGTCTGAAACGGGAATGGCCCAACACTGTCACCAGGACTCAGTGACTCGAACTAAGCGGTACGTGGTTGCACCGAGAGGATTTTGACTCCGGGGCTTGCACAGCTTCATACAGCAAAGGAATTACAAGACAAGGATTGCTCTCAAATCAACCCATACCTTCGTCACATTCCGCAAACCTCCACTTGTTAAATCAGTGATCCAAAACAATCATTTCTACGGTGCTATCAAGATTTTGGTAAGTCCAAACACATCGTTACTTAGTTTGACATTAGCTTATATTTGGCATTGTACGATATCACCATCATCATAGGCAGCAATACAACAGTGGTGGTTCACACTGATGCTTGACTGCCACGCAACCATGAAGAAGAAGAAACAAACCCTGTTTAGGAAGAGAGAAGGAAAAAGGGAAAGGGGAAGGGACCTA
>LUCH01000797.1:0-29674 GCA_013368495.1 Paragonimus heterotremus
ACCTGCAATAAAGAAAGTAGGAGTGGAAACGCCCCAGTATTGAAGCAACACTTTGTAATTTGAAGGTGCAAAGCGCATTCCATACAAACCAGCCCGGTCGCTCAACCTGTCCAGAATGGTCTGCATGCCTTCCACAGAGGGGCTAATTAACACAATGTCGTCCGCATACTCCAGATCGGTCAATCTAGCGCCAGGAAGAAGCTCAACACCAAGCCCACTGGATTCGCGAAGTGCACCCTCCAGAATGTTGTGTGGAAGTGATGAACGCTCGAGACAGTTGTCCATAAACTTTCACGCTGATTGCAGAGTGAGCATACAGTGATCTCAACGGAATCACGTATTTCTCTGGTACTCCCTTGCGAAGAGAAAGATGAGGATAAATGCATGCGCTTGTTGGTTATGAAACAAACTAATTGGGAATGACTTTCTTATATTCCGTCTCAAATTCCCATAACTTCACAACTGTCTCAGACCAACCGGCCATACTGTGAACCTTCTTGAGTTTTGACATCGTGGCTGTGGATCATAGCGAAAATCCGACTGCAGATTACCTGGTTGCACAAAAAATATTTACTTCCACCTCGTATTAATTAGCAAAATCGTGGTTAAAGAGATGCATTTCTGGGTTACATTTTAAATGACGTGAGATATTAAGGCAAAGAGCCGAAGGGCGTGAGGCTTCTACCTGTTGGATTTCATTTTACATTGTTTGATATAGGTAATTTGATGGTGAGGTGAAGCATAAGTGCTTCCTGAACTCGGTTTCCCCTCTTTCGTACATAGACTGGATTTGTGTTTTCGCTGTCATGTTACTGTTTAGAGTCAATGTTGAACATACGTACAATACCGCAGCAGATGACGATTGTTATAGCTAGGTTGTGTGTAACCTCAATTCACCCAGATGTATAGTACTAGTACTACTGAAAACGAGCGTGATTTGCTAACATACTATGTGGATAACTTGGGGTTTGTACAACCAGTGAACAATGTCGACAAGAGCACAAATTACGTACGCGAGTTTTCAGTCAGTGTGTCCTGTGCGCTCGCGTGGCTCAGGTGCTGGTTTACTGGTTTGATTAAATAGACGCACCAGCTCAGATTTGCGTCTCCATCCTATTCCGGCTCAAATTAGTGACAGACCTATTCAGTTTACCATGGCGTGCATAATGTACTTAATCAAGCACAGGGTTAAACTAGGCTAAATTGCCTGAATGAAGCCTTGAAAATAGCCACAATTACATCATATTTGGACAGAACAACAGGTAGAATTGAGTCATCCTTGATTTTGACGTAGATTTCCTTTGGCTACAGCTCAGTCTTCTTTTTATGTCGTCTGAAGTATTATACTGTTTCCGCTATACACGAGAATAATTGCAGATCCCTTACATTAAACCTTCGACTATCCGTTTTCTGCACTGCTCATTCACTTGGAGGTTTTTTAATTCTTGGCTGCTCATGGTGCTCATGGAGACTCCCTTTCAGTCATATGTTTGTGGGGTCAAGCAACGGTTAGCACGCATTCCTTCATTCAAGTCCAGACAATATGACAGTATATGCTCGTGTTCATTGATGTGAATAGTTTTAAACATATAAGAACTAACTGGGACAATCTCCTAATAGATGGTTTCCTTTCAATAATTAACGTTTGCTAAACTGTATGCTTCAGCATGTCGTAGAAAACTTCATGGGGCTCAGCTGCTAATAACAATCACTTTTGTAAAATACGATTTAAATTCGGTAGAATCAGTAGTTTTGAAAGGTCACAATGAACATTTTCGGGTAATTGGCAAAGTGGTCCTCCCCCTCAGATTGTCTGTTTCTATGGAGCTATCATTATTTGTATCTTCTGTGGGCGTTAGCTGTAGGCAGTAGAACCATATACACAAGCCCGTATGTCAGTGTTACCTTATGCACTATATTTTGAGCGGCACATAGTAAGTACTAAGGTTTCAAATAATTTTAATTTGTGCATCACTCACAGTTGATCGTAACTGTCGTTCTCCTATGGACCTTTCTTTCAGTTGCTTTCGAATTGCACCCTTGTAAGAGCTCGTCAGCAGTGCATCTCTTTTCCACGTTTGGAATTCGAACTCCAGCCACACTGACTGAAATATCTATAGGAACATAATGAGCTGTGAATGATGTTCAGTTTGCATAGACCAAACCTCTCACCAGTAGTTTAGATAATTACTAGCTTTTCTTATTTATCCCCAATCTTAGTTTTATAAAAAATCGAAATTGACTAACGAAGTGTTGTATTTCAAGTCTTCGGAACATCACTTCGATAAACGCTACTGTTGTATTCCTACTCGGGTACAATCAACAGTAAGCCTTACCGACTATACCATTGGTAGAGGGAACTCCTGACTCAGTATGAGTACATATCATATTGTGCCACTTAAAAGCAGTAGCGTCATTCTTATGTGCGTGGACGAGTGCACCGTTGCTCGTTGAAGACGTGACCAATCGGAACGCAGCTTGAATGTCAGCACGAGTGTGGGGCACATAGGCGACCTTGACGCGTACACAACAGCTATCAACAGTTGTTAAAAGCACTTTGATCAAGTAGCCTCAAATGAACCTCAATCCATCGGTCTGTTTTGAGGACGTTTTTCGTTAGCGCTGTTAGAACTTCAGGTCATAACGTCTAATTATTTTCCTTAATCTTGGCTTCGGCAACCAGCTGGCGGTTGGTTCATCCACACACATCCCGTTCCTCAAGAAAATTCATATAAAAGGTCCGGAGCCTTCAAATAAAGTGGACGGTCGAAACCAATTCTTAGTTTGTCAATCGATCATCAAACATTTTTGTCTGCTTGAGTGCTTGTGCAATAGTCCCGTTCTGCTGTAACCACATCTCTGGCTTTAAGAAATTTTGAGTCATTGTTCTAGCCTATGAACAGCATCATCCTTGGTTCAAAATGAGAGAACTCTTCATGAACGTAAGAGGTGGCAGGTTGTTCACGTAATTAGTGAACTAATCACCAGTTTGTTGGGGCACTATGCACTTACCAGGCATTGAAATAATTGGAGTATGCTCCTCAGATTAAAATAATTAAGCGTGGGTTTTCAAAATGAACTCGAGTGGTTTTGATTTATAGTGTTATGGACAGTTTCCTTACTTCCTTACACCTTTTCCTCTCGGGAAAACGTAAACTAGTGGTAAGGTAAGCCAAGCCGTCTAACTATCTGTATCTCAGTATTCAATGTACAGCGCCTTGCACAAATATTTCCTCTTAAGCTACAGGTTGAACATCACCCAAAGTTTTCAACAGCCGTCTTATCTGGGTATACTTTCCTAACGCGTCTCTTTGGAAAAAAGGTCTATCCATGAGTTGCATTCTTCTTCAGACACATCAATAGTGTATGTCTTTTCTCCTACCTGAAGTTGGACTTCCACTTATGTGGTTGTGAGATGAGCACAAGAATTGATATTTCATTGACCTTCCTGCAAACGTTACCGAGAAACCATACTTCAACTCTGTCCACAATTGTTTCAGGCCATTTGACCGTTCAGACAGCTCAAACGCGAAAGTTTTGAGCAAATGTGATTGGTGTACAAATTACAAAATTCAGTCCTCTGTTTCTCCCTTCAGTCGCTTTTGTAGTATTTTTTAACTTCAAAACTGAACTTTCGTTTGAAACCAAAAGATTGTTTCATTGTCTTAACCAGTTGGTTACATTGCTCCACAAACGGTCTGCATGCTGAACAGATTCATTGGAATGAAATTCAAGACTAACATATTCCACATCTCAAATTGAAAGTTCTCTCCAATGTTGGCAGCGTACAGTATGAGCTCCTAAATTGGCCAACGACGCATGTGAACTTAGCCCAACTGGGATAGACAGTTCGATTAGGTTCATAACGAACGAAGTCCACGGACATTATAGTAGTCATATTATTGTGTTTGAATATACTGTCTTTAACGTGGGCGGCAAATTCTATCGCATTGTGATTCTTTCTTAACCGTTGGGTCTGCCAGATTGATATAATCTCTAAGGAACTCGTTTTACAGTAATTGTATAGCTGAATTAGTTCTGTGCTGACCCAGACACACATAATTGAACTGAAAAGTATTAAACCTTCGTACGGTATGGCACACCTCCTCAATTTCACAAATTGTACACAACAGTTCTATGATTGTTCACGCATGTTTTCACTGGTATCTTCAGAGATTTCAGCATTCAGCACACAATTAACAGGTCTTGTTCCCTCCTATCGACTAAGTACAAGTTACCAGTTTGGTATTTCTATTGTCATTCCAACATATTTCGTCTACTTAGTCATTTCGACAGTTGTGGAGTGAGTTGAGGGGGTGGTCTGTTGTCGTCCTAAAAGTCTGTTTTAAACCCTGTAATCAGCGCTAAGGACTAGCACGTGTACACCGCTCATTTCTGTCTTGACGTGAACAGCCTGACCACAATCAATTAACATGCGACCTAGTGTTTCACATTACTGCAAATTTGTGGTTATGCAAAATGTGAACATTTGTATGAACAACACCAGTAGAACACGAAAACTGGTAGATGCAAGCGTTTCGTATCGACTGCTCAGTACCAAATTAACAGTAACATTAAACGGTTTATTATATCGAACAGTTAGGAGTGGGTGGGATGGAAAGTCAATTGATGGATTAGGAAAGGTCACTATGTCCAGCACAGGGTCAAGCTCACGAATAATTGCTTCTGAACACATAGGGCCGGCTTCAGTCGATTGTTCGCCACAGCCTCAGCAAATCGCAAGGATCTTGGATTAGGATGACGTAATAAGATTCTGAATGCACAAGCCGGATCGATGACGTGACCAATGGTCAGGATGTGTCTTGCGACTACGGACACTAGTTGTTTGCGTGTTTCAACAACATTGTCGTTCTTCGGTAATACTGAAGTTCTGCACCCATTTAGGCAAATGTTCCTTCATTCTGGAAACCAAACGCCTCTCGGTTCTGCCGCTGTAACTTTCTTTGCAGTTACATGTGAATTGGTAGACACAGTGCGATGTGGCACCGACAAGTTGATCTCCCTTGATAGAAAACACAAGCATCTTCTGGGTTCGAGCTAGTATACAAAGTTCGGCTGCACTGAATGTTCGTTTAATCGAATTCACCAGTCATTGCGTTATTTGATGCACACTGCAATCGCCTTTAAAAGGTAAGCCTATATAAACCTTCCTCTTTCTTATAGTGACTGCCTGCTGGGATGGAGGTTTTGACTTACTGTGACTCTCTATGAACCTTTTGGGTAACCATTCGACTGTAGTACAGTCGTGATCAACTCTAATTCCCCCACAAGACTGTCTTGTGTACAGATTCGTCCTGCGCTTGTGAATAATGTATTCACTGGTGCGCACTTTTGATGGACCGGTGTAAAACTATTAAAGTTGAGGTATTGACCGGACCACACGGGTTTCCTATAAACACCTCTTTTGATAGAGCCACCTTCCCGATGACTTGTGAGTATGTTTTGAAACAGTGTGGGTCGTCGACACCTCAGATCTATGGCCTCCCTGAAACATACAAGTTTGGAATGCTCCTTAGACCTATCCTGGAAATGAAAAATTCTCCGTACCATAAACTGTGTTGGAACTAGTCCAACCCGTATTTTTACCCAGGTCTATAGTCACTATCGATAAACCAATCGACAATGAAAACAAAGACTCAGCGCGTTGACCCTTGTGTATTGGTATCGACCCTGGAAAATAAAGTGTACAGAGAAAGCACGTCAAGCTAGCGGGGCACGGAGCGAGTTGTCTTGTAGCCCCGGGGCGGATATTACAAGTGGAATAGCTTGACTAAAACAAAAGTAGGCAAAAAGCCAAAATCATCACAAATGTACAAGTGAATGCGACTATCAAAAATATCATGTTATAGTCGCTACAACTGGCACGCTGATTAGTCACTATCTTCACTCCATTAAAAGAAAGGTTTCAGAAATATTCCGTTAGATATACCTTCGAAGTGATCGGTAACTTGGACAACATCAGTCTTGCTAATGAGTTGATGTGTTCTATAGACGTTCAGTCACTGTTCACGAATGTTCCGTTACATGAGGCAGTTGATTACATTTGTGGGCTGCGATCGTTGGGAGGAGAGCAACTGAACAATTATAGTTAAATATATATCATTGCCTTCAGGCAAAACAATTAAGAGAACAACATACAGGAGTAAAGCGTTCATTTGGACGGTCGGTACGTATAGGACGTGATGGAGAACACAGTGATGAAAAAACACCTAATTGCATGGGAGGTTTTTAAACTTCAGAAGAACTAAAGTGAGAACTTGAGAATTCAGATGCTGGAAAGCGGTCTATTGGTGTGGTTTAACGATCTTAGATTGGAGATAACTCTAGTGTCTGGTTATTTTTAGTTTATTTTGAATTGGATAACTGACCAGATGTGCATTCATCTGGTAGTGGAAGACTTCTCAGTAGACTCAGAAAATAGATTCTGACTCATTCAGTTACAACATGTCCTTACGCTATGTGTTCTACCAGCTGATCTACAAACTCACAGCGGGAGTAAAATATCCGAGGGGAATTTAGTAAAAACGAACTCTGACAAGTTCAGCATCATGTTCAACATGTTTTAAATGAATGAGCCGAGAAGAACAGAACTTTTCAGGTAAGCTGGGATACTCAATTTTCCAACTACCTCAGGTAGGCTCCTTCAACAGTGTTGTAATCGAAGTCAGTAAGGCAGCTTCGAAGCCATAAACATTGACTTTGCTGTTCACCCATCGAAGGATATCATATGGAATCTGCCATATTATGAAGAAGGTGTACAGTCCTGACAGGATGTCTGAAACAATGCTCGCTGAAATCCCTCAATATCACCGTTGAACATTAAGATTCTCATGCTAGTGAGTAGGTCGGCAGACTGGACAATTCGGAAGAGACCCAATTGTGATATAGCTAGGCTTCGGCTAGATTCGAACTAATGACGGGAACGGCATTTTGGTTTGTTGGTGCCGAAATACGACCTCGACATTTTTCACTCCAATGAGTTAGTTGATGTCAAGAATATTGGATGTTTCCACTTAGTTTAACAACAGTTTGTTCAAACCCTGCAGACTGGCATTAATTTCATCAGGATGGCCAAGTGTAACGTCGTTGTAAAGAGTGTGTCAGATATGAGACAAATTTGTGAAAATAAACGCACTGAATAAGCAAAGTGTATAGTGCAGAAGGGAAAAATTATTAAGCAATTTTGTGGAATGTAGCGCAAACTGTACTGGGCCTAGAATAAATGAATTGATCTAGATTGGCTAGGGCAGTGCCACTATTTTAAGCGAATGACGTACAGGCGTAAAGTCATTGGTTGAAAAACTGGTAAGCACAGTGGGAGAACGATTAACAAAACTCCCAACTGATTTCATTAACGCAGGAAAGGTTTCTACTGGTCAAACAACGAAAAGAAGCAGCCCTCGGAAAAGTGCAGACTGACCAAATCAAGTTAGAAGCAAACATAATATCAAACTACTTGGATGTGGGGTATATTGGCATAAGCTGAAATTGCGTGGGCAGGGGACCACGAATTATGTACATTAGTTGAGTAGCGTATCTTAGCGAGCGAATAAATTGTGTTATTTCGAAAACTTTGTCAGTTTCATTTATAATACTTTGTAGAACATCATTTCTATCGTAAAATCGATTTGCACAACCTCAACCATCGATCGTATCATGATTTAAATAAATTCTGTCCAAGATAGTAATAAAACCTGAATACCACAGAGAAAAATGTGGCCAGTTATGATAATATGAGGGTTACCGTGACTAATGAGACATGAGAACGAAGTGTGACCAAGCAAAGAAGGAAATTACATTCGATTTTCGAAATAGCCTTTGATACATCTTAAATAAGCAAGATTAGGAATGGAAGATTGAAACAGGATAAGGGAAAATTTTTGATGGAGGATTTCGTATGCATTGTCTAAATTAAGAACAAGAGCCCAGAAATGTTCCATACGGTTCACTAAGAGAGGCGGAAATAAACTGAACAGAGGAAGGCAGAGTACACCGGTTTTATTTGGGATTTGTGGTTTTACTTCAGAGGGCGGGAGTGCTGGCCATCAGGGCTTATTTTCCTCTTCTTCCGTTTTTGGTGCCGGTGTAACTTAATCATTTCTGCAATAGCCTCATAATGACACTTTGATAGTCATTATGTCAAAGCGAAGCTTTAGTAGTGTTTTTTTCTCGGCGCGGGCCAACCGATGTACTTCACAAATAATTATCCTAACATAAAAAGGTGTAGCGCCCACTAACACACATGATTTGCGTTGTTTTGAACATGAACGATTGAAACATACTGTTCGCGATCAGAAGGACCGTTTGTTTAAGTCGAAAACAGTTATTAGACAAAACAATAGAAGCATATGCACAGGAATAGTTGTCGTCCAAAAAACAGCTTTTTTTGGGAGTCGATCTATCATTAGCGAATACCTTATATCTTGACCGTAATGTTACGTGAGTGGCTTACTCTGTTTTACACTGGATTAAAACACATGCACATTGTGATCGTACTCACCGAGCCGACACTTCCGTTCAGTTTTGCCTCGAGATTCGAATGTGGCTTTGCAGACCGAACATTGTATCACCTGATGTTTCGCTGTTCTGCTGTCATCTGCTACGCTATTATTCCGTTTTCCAACTCCGACTCACAGTCTACCACGTTAGGCCGAGAAGTTCCCTGTGCACGTTTGTTGAATATAGTTTTTAGTGTTACACTGCTTGAACTTATCGCCGAAAGAATTTGGATATTCGGAAATAAATCTGATGCTCAATTGTGGTAGATACGTCCCACTATAGTGAGGAGGAGCGATCCTGCGGTGTTCCTCTCACGACTGCTATTCAGCAGTGGGGCCAGGGTATAGATTTTGACATTGAAGTAGCCGCAGAAAAAATACAAGAAGAGACATCGGAGTGCAGCATCGCATGAAATGGTTCTTGGTACTTTAAGTAAACTAAAGGGACTGAGCAATGACGTCCGTGACAAACGTGACGGTCTGGGCCCAGTGCCGTGCACAGATGAGTGTTTTTGTTTGTTGTCATGTTGAAACGCATAACCCATGTGTTGCTTTCCTGAATAAGTATCCCTTGTGTCATCCGCGTTGTTGGCTGACAACACTAGGAGTGCAACTTAGAGAGATATACCACACCACAATTGTGTAGGGTAGGAATATAATAGTGTTTAATAAACGAGATATTACATCTACAGAATTAAAAACTTATAGTTCTCTGTAGTGTCTCACTAGATTGGGAAGCTTTACCTCTAAACCTGAAGAAGCGCACCAGAAACGGCTGTTTTTACGTAGTGAAGTAGAATGTTCCTGTATACTGCTTCACCACTCGAGAAACGTTTAAACGTTTGTATTTCAAAAAAATCATGTAAGTTAGGATACATTTGGGCTATTCTGATTCAAATTTAAATCCAGAAGTGAAGAGGTAGTGCTCGACACAGCAGCGGAAAGCTTTGCCAGTGAACTTTATAAGAGAAAATATGTACAGCTGGTGATTTAATTGGTATAGATTGAGCATAACTTACAGTCGATGATGAGTTTTGAACTTCGCTTCTCAGTCGATCTTTCGAAAATTGTGTGTTACTCCTGTTAGGGCTTATCAGTAGTGCATACCTTCGTCACGATCGGGATTTGCACTTCGATTCATTAGGTAATTGTATTGATCTTGTTTTTGACAAGACCGAACAGTCAAGGCAGGAAATTAAGCAACAGTCGCCTATGAACGACAGTAAAGTTATCTGAACATCTAGAAGGAAAACAATGACTGTTTGGTCGGCACAAGCCAAAATCCTCGAAGACACCCAAATCGTGAATGTCGCTGAGTGTTTGAATGTGACTGCGGTTGCCGTGGGGTTAACAGAGCAATGGCCAACATGGTAACCTCAATGGAACGTAGATCGGTGTTACAATCCCGGTAATGATAACGTCCTGCAAAAAGTTTGTACTAATCTGTGTCAAACTGTAGGATAATATTTATTTTTGAAAGAGATTAACCGGAACTTTGTGGAGGCAGATATTATTCCAGGTGTTCAAACGTATTCGGAGATTTAAGGAGTCGAAACATGGCGAACAAGCTCATTTTCGACGTATATTCTTCAGGCCAAATACAACATAATAATTATGCCATCAGTTTTCACTCGGAATCCGGCTGCGAAACTCTAATATGTGAGCTCAGAAGTCTTGTTCAAGCATTGATGCTATCGTAGCCTGCCGTCGTCGGAACAACTGATACGGCATTACATTAACCATGTCTGTAATCCTCGACACTAGATCCAAACTGTATTAGGTTTCACACAATTCTGGCTTGACAAAAAAAACTACTATAGATTGAACATCACCCACAATTGATCGCAGCTGTTGCATTCCCATAGACTTTCCAGTCGGCCCATTTCGAAAAGAAGCACTAGACTCGAGTTTCGCTCTCAATAGAGCTCGTCAGTCTGGCTTTACAAAAAACTCATGTTTACTGTGTTGCATTTGGCTGAAAATAATGCACCGAAGATGATCTTGTTTGTGACGGTTTGACTTTCGATGAATTATCGTTTTGTTTGAATTCTAAATGCTGATTGTTTTTATTCATAAACTGTGTTATCTGTATCTCGGAAGTGGTTTTTAGCGATACATAGATTTTAAACATTGGTGATCAATTCGAAAATATTTTTTTAGACATAGACTGATTACAAGGTTAAAAGGAAATAGTGAATTACTCGTATGAATAGAAGGGGAATGATTATAAATCTTTTGAGCCATAAGACGAGAGACAGTCTTGTGCAATACTTGTCATTTGTGTGAGTGCGTAATTCTAAATACAAACATTCAGATAAACCTTACGCATTTGTAATTATGCTAACCTGTCTGTTTATAAACAGTCAAATTATCAAGACAACGTTTTAATGTCAACGAATTTTATCACCCTCCATCTAACGCATTTCTTCGGTATTGTACGGAATAATGATTCATTCTGGGTAGAAAACGTTTTCTTGAATCACTGTTGAAGAAAAGTCACCCAGAATATACAATCCAAACATAGGGAATGACAGCTGGTTTACTGAAGCGAACTATATTCTTATGAAAAGACTAGGGTGTGTCACTTTTGCTGAACCCAACCTATCTTCGGTTCAATGGAAGGCAGTTTTGGCTCCTTGAGACCTGAAACATTGAGTACCTTTCAGCCTTTTGAATAGAATAGTTGGAGGACAAAAATTACGTCACAAATTCATTCTGCAACCTCTTGTCAGTGGTAAATATGTGACCAGCATGAAAACAAAATAATCGAACCTATATGAGACAGTTCAAAGTACAAACCGGGCCAGCTCCTGAATGGCACTTACGGCTAAACTCACAGCAAACAAAATTTGTCAATCAGTTGTTTTCGTGCACATAAAACCGACTGTCTACAGTTGATCAACACTGCTTTGATATACTCGGGAATTTGAGAGCTGTGAACATTCCTCAAGATCCTAAAGAAAGAGGCGATATCGACATTGTGGTTTGTGGTCGATAACTAGCTTGCAGTGGAATAAGCGGAGTTTCCTCCTCGCAGTGTTACTGGCTGGCGGGTAAGATTTGTAACTCAAATCATTGAGGGATTTGCAACTTGACTCTGATTTCTAGCATTCTTTCTGTTGCACCAATGTATTCCTGCAACTGCAGGTACAATGACTGGTAGAAAATGTGGGGATTTGTTTTTTTATCGAGGGTAGAGGTAACCTAGTCGTTTGCGAGAGCAGGACAAGTTTTGTTGCGCTATACACACGTTTTGAAGCGGCACTCATAATCTTTCCAAGAGTGTTTGCTAATCTTGTAGTCTACTCTAGTAACATATTCTTAACGTTCTGTAAAACAGTTTGTGTACTAGTAACCTTTTTTAGGCAACAGGAGAAAGGCTTATGAAATTCATTTGAACGGCTTCTAAGCAAGATGTCCAAGAAGAGTGAGCTGTTCTGTCTTTAGTACTCAACCGTTACTGGTAGGTTTGGGTTGACTGAACTAAAAACTAGAGTTCTTTTTGTTTGTTTCTTGTATTGTCTAATCAAGACCATAGCGTCGACATACCGTTTGTGCACCTTCATTACGTTCACGATTAGAAATAGTGTGTGGTAACGTTTAGCCGTGAATAGATCAGCTAAAACAAAGCAGAGTGGTCTCCCCATGGCTACGTCATTTAGTTGTTGAAAGTCCCTATTCATAAAATGAAATCTCGCATTTTCCAAGTAAACCTTCCAACCAGTCAGTCTGTATTGTTATTGTTTGCCGTGGGTGCCACTCAGGATCCAGCCAGAATTGTACTTTCGAACATTTCATATAAGTTTAGTTATTTAGTTTCCATGCTATTCACATGTGTACGACTGATGAGAGTACGCAGAATGAATTCATGTAGTACTGCCCTCTCACTAATTTATTCCGTGAAATTTGTTCTAATATTCATATATATTAATCGCATATACATCGTGGATTTGTGAGTGTCTGATGAGAACGAATTACAGCAACTGTTTGAAATGCTTACTTCTAGTTAATTCTACAAACATCTGGAATGATAACCATTTTTGCCGCCCTAACTCAAAAAGAACCACTACGATTTCTCCTTGTTAGAACTAATTGGAAGAACATATACTTACACTGACTTAGAACTGAACCCTCAAACTCGTGTCTGTGGAGCGAGCGCGTTAGTAACTAATTCACTGACTGCGTACTACATATAATCTATTCAGCGCACCTAGTTGTTTAGTCGCAGTGAGAACAGTGAATTTGTAAATCGTCCCAGTAGATAGTAAGGTTACTGTCCTGTTAACTTCACAGCTGGATGTTTTTGATCAAGTTAAAAATACTCATATTCGTGATGGTGTGCCGAGCCTTCAGGCGGCTCGTCACGGCTGTCTGAACCACTTTTAAGTAGCACGTAACTCATAATGTTAACATTAGCAGATAATTTTTTTTTTATTGAGATGCGTTTGATTCATGTTTGAATTCTGATGAGCGAATTAGACTTTTTCTACTTTCACCTCACTCCACTATTGTCGTTTGATGTTTATTGTTTCAGAGAAAAAGTTCTTTAAGTTTGTCTTTTTATTTCTCCGTTTCATACTCAGCTAATCTTGTGCGGCAGAGACACGTGCAAATTGCCTTTGACGTGTAAAATTGTAGTGGTCAAACACGTTGAAAGTTGTTTTACCTATCGTCTAATAATAACCCCTAGTTACGTAAAGTCTGGAAAGCACCCGCCAACAAACGGAGCAGTAGAGTTCAGCTCCCTGTCTGGCGGAGGTTACATATTAATCATAAACCTTAGCAAAAACGAAGCTTCAGTGATGCTTTTTTGTCGATGTGGGCCAACCGATGTACTTCACAAATAATTATCCTAACAAAAAGCTCTAGCGCCCATTAACATACATGATTTGCGTTATTTTGAACATGAACGATTGAAACATACAATAGAAGAATAAGCACAGTAATAGATGTCGTTCAAAAAGTAGCCTGTTTTAGGATTCGATCTATTATTGGGGAATACCCTATATCGTGACCGTAATGTTGCGTGGGTGGCTTGCTCTGTTTTAGGCCGAATCGAAGCACACGCACATTTATCGTTCGAGTTCGTGCGGCATGTGATTTTCGATGCTATTTCGAAAAGTCACATTTAAGTACATCCTGATTTTCAGCAAATCTCCGTTTATGGGGTCATCTTGTTGATTGTTGTTGATTTACCGCAGCCTTGGTTAACAAATGATTGACTGGTCGATAAACGACCCCATAGAGAAGTCAAACCAAGAAAGAGACCCAAAAGCTATATGTGTTGACGGCAAATTTGAACTCACGTTTATGACCATTTTATGGCGGCAAAAGTAAGTGTCAGTTAAGCTTGACAGCTTAAAATCAAGGTGAGACAACTCGTTGAAACTCATGTCGAAAGACTACCAGCAACAGAAGTTGCGGTGTAAACGCACACACAAACGTAACCACCACAAGTGTCTAACCTCAAGATTAAACTATCAACCAATACTAAAGCCCTTTACACTCAAAGGATAAACGGGCTAGGTCAGTGCGTTTCAAAAAGTGACTGGATGGGTTAAATATGTACGGTTTTGTGGTCATACGGGAGGTCACTAAAAGGGTATGTCAGCCATTAAGTCATGATACCTATGTTGAAAAATAACGTCGTCAAATCAGGAAAGGATGTGCGATTATGCCCTTAAGTTAATTTCACCTACGCATTTTTTTCTGTTGGACAAAAGCTATACCTTTCAAATAACACAATGAAGCGAGATCAGTTTTGAATATGAGTTATATTAACTAATCCATTATCACTACACAGTCGGATCCGTGTTTAACGTGCTAGGGTTGTAATAGAATCTGGGTACTTTTGTTTCATGGACTGACTAGTCACGTTAATCTGTGTATTATTTCTCTGCTCGTAAAAATAATTAATTAACGAAGATTTTCCTATTTATTAACAGTCCACTAACCCCGTCGCAACTAGATTCAGTATTCGACCTCGTGCAACATGTGATCCTTGGCGCAGTTCCGAAAGGTATTAAAAAGCTGGATCAATAACACATCAGTTTTACGTGTGGAATGAGGTATCAATGATTGCTACCTATTATGCATTACCGACTACTGTTCGTACTTTTCGTGTTCAGGTCAACGTTTTAGTCAGTTTAGGTCAAGGGTAAATACTACATCTGAACTTGCTATCTTGTAGTACATTCATCAATCTAAGTGTCTTATCCTGATTTTCATGTATATGTCGAGCGCGTCTTATGCAGTTGTAAAAGCTATATGAGAATGACAGAAAACTTGCGTGTGTAGTCGATTGTTTGTAAATTCTACTGGGCAATGGTGAGGAATCCTTAACCGCCTGAACGCTATCGAAACACTGAATAGTTTATTCAATGAAGCCGTTGATTGTAACCTACCAAAAAATGCTACTTACGAAATTATTGATCGAATGACGTAAACACTACTCGTCTGTGTTTGTGTTCGAACATTTTAATGTATGTTGGTGTCGGATGTAGATGCCAGAACCCTTGGACTTTCCATTTCTTAACAAGCAGACCTAGATGTTGGATGTATTGTCTTTCGTTGGACTTTACTGAAATGTTTAGAACAACTTTCTGCCAAGAATGATTACTCTCGAACAACTGGCCGAACAGAAGTAATCCAATCTTAAAGAATGACACAGAAGTGTTTCTATTAAGAAGAACTATTGTTCGAAGTAGATGACTTGGAGTTCGCCTTTTTAGCTCTAGGCCTCATGATCACTCGTGCAGCTGATATTGCAGACTAAGGGTCACTCTCATCAAACCGGAGATGTAGCGTGGCACATTTGGATAAAGACGAGTTTTTACCATCGCTGGTTTGCAAGGTCTAGTATGTTTTCCATAATCACGTCGTTCCCTTTCATTCTGTTTCAGTTTCCAAGGCTCGCCTTGATAAACGTTTATTGCCCTAGTTTGGATGTTGCATCTTTCCCCCACTTCAGTCTGTATCAGAAGGACTCTTGAACCTAAACGTTGCAATACGGAATTCTGAAGAGCTTCCACTTTCGATTTCCATCATTGGTCCGTTTAAATCTTTAGCCCACTTTGTTCGAAATAAAGATCTGTGAAAAATGAAGGCAATGGCCATCACTACGTGCACTACTTTGAACGGTATAAACTATTTGTCAGTCGGACATATGATTGAAAGTGGGAAGGGGAAGTATGCGGCTAAAACAAATCGAACAGCCAAATATCGTTTAGACCGCTCATCCATTGCGTAGTGCTCTGAAGTTTAACTGTTCCATGTATTGTCTGGAAGTAGAAGTCATATACTCAACTGTTGCTCAAGTGTGGTAAAATGACCAGAGCGGAATATGCGTAACGGTAGTCCGAGTGCTTCAGCATAGATCTCAGGAGCTCAGGTGGTGTTCAGCTGCTACGAAAATTCAAAATCGAAGTCTGTACAAATCTAGTACTTTAAGGAAGTGTGTATAAATGCAACCTTTGTCTATGCATCACGGAGGGCGTCATACATTATAAGTATAACCCTCCTGTTCCTGTAAGGCCTGATGATGGCTCAGTTGTGTGCAGGTTGCTTCAGCATGTTCATCTCGAATGTACACTAGTACAGGTCACAGTTACCATGGTACTAAAACCAGGTAATCCAGTTACAAAAACTTAGTTCCTAGTTACGATAGACATGAGTACACAATTATAAACCAGCACAGAACCAAATGGCTAGACCTCCAGTTCTGTTTAAAACAAAGCGCGACATGACAGTTGTAAGTAGGAACAACCTTTGGACGCAATAAGTCCTGTTTGAAGAAAGCGAAAATAATGATCGATATGGTAGTGAAATGCAAGTAAATTAAGTTTGAAATGATAGCATTCAAGAACGGCATCGTAAGAACTAGAGTGCATTTGACCTCATTACCGTATTTCCTATGATTGTACTCTATTCGGATGATGTACTTTTGAGTTTCCGGTTTCTTTGTAATGAAAGCTATGCAAAATGATTGGATTTATTATCTCTCATCTTTGACCTTACAGGCAAACACGCAAGTGGTGAAGGTTAGGAGTTCTTCCAATGACAATGAAACAATAAAACAGGATAATGGGAATAATGGTAAGAACCAGCTGAAGACGAACTGTGATTTCTTCATTGTTTGGTTGAAATAATCACAATACGGATACTGGGCTGAGAGGTCCAACAGCTTCAGATGGATCAATGCCTTATTTTTAATAATAGAGAAACAAACCACCACTAATGTTTGACAGCGGTTATATGCGGGATTTAGATCCAATAAAACAAAGCGAACACAGTAACTATAGAAATCACATTAACAAACCTAGTAGCCACACCGTTAGTCCCTTCAGGAACTTTGTGAAAGACTCACAGACGCCTTTGAGCCAACACAAATTCCCCTCCTGCCTTTGTGTTTCGCTGTTAGTTTCTTTCAATACAACACCTGCACCGGAGTTCACACAGCAAACTGGCCCAAGAGGTCATTGATTTTGACGCATAAACGCGCTGGCTGCTAACAGGAAATCTTTTGATTGAAAAAACAAGCTACTTTTTAGACCATTTTTGACTAATCTGTAGTCTTAATAAGTAGTTTGGCAGATTTATGATTTTTAATGAGACCCAATTGTGAAAAGTCATGCCTGGTTCGAATCCAGTCGAAGCCCTGACTTTTCACATTTGGCTCTCATCTAAAATCATCTGTAGTCAGGGATTTCCGGAATGAATTTGTCAGCGCCTGTATCTCTTTCCATCTGCTATCTCAGCTGTCACACTGTACATCGTGTTGGAGAGTTGTAAGGTTTGATTCCATTAACAATGACATATCTTAGTCTAGAACTGGTAGGTTGAGTGAGTTCTATAACGGCAAGGAGAGCCAGTTATTAATGCTTTCTCTCTCACGAGTGAAAGATTGATCGATAGTTCATCATTACGTTGTCTGTTCTGTGATATTGAAGTCGGAATCCATTATATCAAACGAATGACTCTTTCCCGTGTATCACTTTTGTGAATAGTTTTTGGTGGGTTGGACTGTCGAGAAACTTCGTGACATAGTGGTTGTAAAGTTTGTTTCAGCTTAACATACGCTGCGTTAGATTTAGACCAGTCATCCTTGAAACTGTTTTGGGAATTTCAAAGAATAGGTCTAATCAGTACCGTGGTGAGGAAATCAGTTGGATAAAAACGAGCTAATTCTATGTGAACGACACTCAAAATAAGGCGGGCGAATTAGCAACCGGATCTCCTCTCTCAAACGGCTGATACTGTTTCTTGTTAATTTTTTTCTTAAATGGCAACTTGATAAACTGCAGCGGAAATAGACCAGATCGAATACACTATCGGTGGAAATCATTGTATCCATTCGATCACTTTTTGATATCGTAACTGCAGCAAAAACTCCAGTGTTCAAACAGCCGAGTCAGGACATCTTCGTTTGAAAAACTGGGTTGCCCCTAACAACTTGATCAGAGCACACAAAAAACGTGTTGTAATATATTGGCATACAGGCTGTATACTACAGACAAGCAGAAAGTGACAAAGTATGTACACACACATACATTCACAATGCGATATGTTGCCCCAACCCAAAGCCTATTGGCGAGATTTCATCAACATAGTTTTGTTGAAGGCCAGAAGTCTTAGGTTCTGATTACGTAACGATATTTAGACTGAGGTAAGTGCATCTACTTGGTAATCTGTTGCCACGGCGTGTCTAGCAGTCGATGGTGCATGATTTCGAATAACGGATTCATCGGTTCGGAATTGTTGTGTCATCAGTTAATTTCACTCTTTTGAGGTGTGTTTGGCTACTCGCCCTGGTGGTTGTCAGTCTGTTCTGCCCATGGCAGTTCATGTAAGCATGTACGCGTTATCACAATTTGGTCAGTACCGGCTTATCCACAATAAGCTAGCACGAGACTGTTTATTGTAATGGTATGCTAAACATTAACATCGTCCAGGTGACCGGAACACAGCTCTGATGTCAACTTATGTTTATCCTTGCTTTTAGGAAATTGTTGTTGCTTTCCTGGTTCATGTTGGTATGAGGCCTCATGTGCTCTAATGAATAACTGCTAGATCTGACCGATGTATTTTCGACAAGCCAGAAAATTGAACTATCTACCACGCAGTTATGGCCAGTAGGATTCACTCCTTCGGAGTTGATACCATTTCTTTTTTTACAGGTGTTAATATCAAGCTGGTGACAGTAGACAACCTATATTTCTGTCTATAAAAGACGGAATCGACATAGCAAAGTTGTGCTAAGCCGAAAGATTATCAGCGTTCGTTGTTTAATTTTTTTAAGGATGAACGAACTTTTGAATAAAATCTAGAAGTGGTAAAAGACACCTTCAGTGATATGTGTTTAATAATATCCACAAAAAAGAAAGCACAAATTGTTTTTGTTGCAAGTACCTTCCAAGAATTTGCTGATTTCCGGAAACCAGTTGAAAAAGACCTCATAAGGTTTCCATGAGATGGATCTTAGCCATTTTTGTGCTAGAGACGATTGGCTTTTCGAATTTCAGCACTAGTATACCATAAACTTCCGTTTGTTATACGGTGAAGCAAGTGAGACCCTTGTTTCTCGGGTAAGTTATTGGAACGTAAGTTTGATGTCTAGTATAGAGGATTATTTGCTATATGATGCATTCATATACACTAAACTGTTTCGTTTCTCTCACGCACTTGAAAAGAGGAATACATGATAGAACAAGCAGTTTGAAGAAAGGCTTACAGTGCTCTTATATGGAAATGCCATAGTAAATGAGAAGTAACCTATGGAGGATTGCCTCGACAAGTCGCATTTTAGAGAATTGATTGCAGAAATTTTGGTGATCCCAGCACAACAATAAGGGATCAGTTTTTTCCTCGGACAATCATCAAAATTTCGCGCTCAGCAACGTGATGTTATTCCCTCAGCTCGTAGGTTATAGATTGATCCAACTTAGACCTGTTAAATAGACTTCTTTCACTAGCTCACTAGGCTCAGAAATGACATGGTATCCTGAAATGCTCTACGCAAGCAGTTTAGTATAACGCTACCATTGATCATCTTAACAGAAACACACACCTGACGTTACTTGCCGATCTAATTATTTTTGCAATAACTTAAGAATTAGTACCACCAATTCTTGTTTTAATAAATGTGATACGGCAGGGACCTAACAGGTCTGAAAACTACCTGTTTCGTTGCTACTTAAACGTCAGAGAACCTATTGCTTTGATTGCCACTGATCAAACACTAGAGAGCTATTCAGATTTTGGCTTGTTACTTATTGTACTGTTCAAAACGCTCTTTAGGTTATATTGCTCTTAAGTGAGATTAAATATTGAATGATCGTGTCACTGTAAAGGATGGTCGTAAACTCTATGACAAGCAACTTTGTTACGGAAGACTAATGTTTATGGAAGACTGTGATAGAATCAACTTGTTTTGCTAAGTAAATTATGCTTGTTTTGAAACACAATTTTGACTTACTAGCAGGTTTGGTAAAGTTTCGTGCAAATCTAACAGTGACCCTAAAAATAAATTGTAGGGAAACTTACACTCGAAGTCAACTCTTGAAGAAGCTTGTTTTCCGGTTGATACCTAAAGGCCACATACAGAATATTGAATACAACGTAGTTATCGAGCAAAGGCTGGGTGGATGTGTTTTATATCACTTGTGGACTATTAATACACTCATCGCAACGCTGCCCCGCAAACACCGGAGATGGCAGTTCAAGGCAACTTGAGTGTTAGATGAAAGACTTCTATATGCTGATATCAAGGTTTTGCTGCCGGATTCAGAAAGAGTTTGTGGCTACCAAGATTAAGTATTCAGGCCTGTGGTATGAACAAGTGTGACAAAGTAGATCGGCCTAATATGGCACTATACCTCTGAAGCAAAAAGATGGAATTCACCTATCTGCGTCCGACCACCGAGTTCTCTTTTAATTAAATTTTCGGAGGGAGGTTGCTTGCGTGAGCAACGTCACATTGAAGCAGTATGTGTTTTGGAATGTGCTAGTTTGGTTACAAACGCAAAGTCTGACTCGGTAGAGCTATCCTTTTTACATGTTAACAGAACTGTATCTTCACATTTGTGTTACAATGTAATCACTGGTAGTTGGCTGAAAGCTATACAACTGACAACATGACTATAAAATATGAAAGCCCCAACCGACTTGCGGTGTGATATTAGTCAATGTCATCCGCCAACTTGAACACAGCGCGACTGTCCATGTAACTGTCACCCTCGGACACGGGAGCGTTTTATAGCAAATAGATTGCTATCATTCTTAAAGCTATTTACTCTGATTTATGAATAAGAATTGCTTTCAATATTTCTAGCGTTTTCCGTTTGTAATGATAACTTATAGCAACAAGAAAGTAGTCTATATCGTAGACATAAGAGTTCACACACATACTACAAAATCCGAATCCAAACTTTCTCCATTTACGTCACTAAATTGTTTCTACCATCAGTGTTTTCAACATATTTTATTCATTTAAACAGGCGTTTATGTGTGAAACGTTTTCAAATTGGTTACAGATGGATTCTCAAATTTATTTCCGAAAAAGCAAAATTTACTGTTTATTATTAAGCATATTTTTTCTAGGTTGAAAATTCCCTGTTGTTAACATGAAATAACATATGTTAATCAATGCATTGCAGCGTTTGTTTTGTCCATTGTGCTCAATGAAGATTCGAGTAGACATTGTTCTAGTTAGAGCTTTTTCTGTAAATCAGTGAAAGTAGCGCGAAATTTGCAAAATCACACCAAGTAGTTTCTAAAATCCACAGCTGAAGATAATGAATTTCGGTTCATTTCCATATGAACTCAACCCGCGACTCAAATGGCAAATCTGTACCTCCAATTATCCATGTGAATCCAGCCTTAAGTTTTCTGTTTATTAAGAGGATTTAATTTCAAATGTCTAGATATAGAAGATGAAAAAATATTTTGAAAGTATATTTAGGACAAAAATAATAAGCCAGGATGCGGTAATGATTTGAAAAGTAATCAAGACACAATATTGTCTATAAGGTTTCCCAAAATCAATAACGCCGAGAATCATCCCAGTTTATTAAGAGTGAAACGATATTCTTCATTATCAGTGGAGGTTTATTTGGTTATTGCTAAGTACTTCTTCAGAAGTTTGTCTTTCAAGATGAAAGCACACACTAACAGTGTGGTCTGATTCTAGTCTCATCCGTACCCTCAGCATGATTTCAATCAGCCATTGGAGTTTCCATCGAAATATTGTGAACTGTGAACTGAGGCTCGTAAACCGTTAATTAGGAAGAAGTTTTCCGATGTATCGTCTATTCCTCCCCTGGATGTACGGCTAGCGTCTTTACTGTTGCAACACAATGCCCGTATGTATATATATTAAAATACTAGTTGAATTATGTAATGTTCAATAATTACTCTCGTGTGGTTTCCAAAACAAGTAATATTCTTAATCTTCTGCGTTCCTCATTTAAATCTAAACTGTAGACAGTGTTGAGAATGTCCAGTAATTCTCAGTGTTAATTATCAGCATTATGCAAACAAGTGATCAAAATTAAACTAATTCGTATTTATTCCATAAAAAGTTTCGTATGTGAAGGTGTTCAGTGTTTAGTCAAACCATTCCATTATGTCTACAATCTTTCCGACTAATTTTGCTAACTTCCTTAAGTGTTGAACGCTGTCAGCGTTAATGATGTTATCTAGGAAATAACATACCGTGGGTTATTTCGTGTAGATTGTTCAAGATAAGTACGAAAGACCTAGAATGTTCGTTAGTAAATTTTGATAAGTCTGATTTCCAGTATGTGTATCGGCACAGTCCAACTTGGTCGTAGAATCCTTCCATATGCAAAACAATAAAACGCATTGTTTCACATTTTAACAATATGCTCTATTCGGTTTTCTAGTGATTCTTCTCTGCGTTCTCGGTGATTCTGATAACACTGCCCGTGAATTATTCGGAAACTCCACAGTGTCTGGCGGTAGATCAACACATTCACTTTTGATGGATGATTCTCGTGTTAATTGCTTCTGACAAACGAACTGGACTTCCCTGATGGCGGACGCCAAAAACTATTCTTGTAGGAGTGGCTAGTACCCGAAGTAAGTAGATTGCTAAAACTATACCTGATTTGCAACGTTCATTAGTGTGCATGTTGCTAATCCTTTTGAAAGTCATGCACACTGTACCATCACTCCAAATGATATATTTGTTTTTCCGTATAAACTTCTAGTTGAAGTTGGAAGGTTCTCAACGTTCGGTGCTACCGAGAAACTTAACACTTTATTTTGGTGGTAATATATATGCTAACGCCATCTTGCTTCACATATGTTCATGTTCTGCTACTTGATATTCACATGGAACATCATTTCCACTCACAAATTGGTAGTTTTGTTATTGTTCATCATTTTTTCTGCATTAGTCAGCTACATTAGTTTTCCGCTAATTTTCCCCATTAGCAAACAATGATGAGATGACAGATGTCAACTTTCAATCAACTCATATTAATTGAAGTATTTAAACAACACCTCATCGATTCTAGTGGAAATAACAAGTCAAAGGCTGTTCATTAAGTGTATAGTTCTGTCTTACTACAGATAGTTTTGAACAAAATACTTTACTTATACTTGCAGAAAGTGTGCATGAAGTTGCATAAGTCATAGAACTAATGTTATCGCCTCTTAAATATGTTGGTTGTTCTGAAAAATAATAAGGTATGACATCAATTGGTAAAAATCTCAATTTCGGCTGAGTCCAAACTAGTGTCAGAAGGATCGTTTGTAAATACACTGGACATTCTAACTGTTGAGTCGCAAAGCCTAACTTGTTGGATTGAGTTGGTGATAAGGAATAGGCTGTTGGTGATGCAGATTCAACATACTTCAAGTCAGCAAACTATTGTAGTCACGAGAACGATAAAGTGGCGAACAAGACTTGTTTTCTGTGTTCGATCATCTGGCTAATTACAACACAATAAATATGAAAACAGTAACTAGGGGTGAGTCAGAAAAATGGTCAGTAAAAGTTATGGGCAACGTGTTTGTTATCAGTTACACAATCATTGTTCCAATTTGTGGGCTTGACTGATTGTGGGCCAGGGTAGATTAAGTGTCCGCACGAACTTCTTGTGAGCACAAAGGTCAGGGTTGCTAATCGGATACTAATGGCCTCGGCAACGGTCAACATTCGAAATCTCACCATCTTTGATCGATTCCTTAGCACTCGGTAAACAATCTGAAAAGCATCTTTCTTACTGACAGAATGATTCAAATCAGCCAACTGAGCAACGATTGCACTTGTAACCATTTTAACCACACCACTATTCAACCAAGCAGGATGATGTTCACGCATTCTGTCAGACAATCGCCTTGTAGTACGACCAATGTATGATGCTCGACACGAGCAAACAAATGAGTAGACACAACAGCTGGTTGTAGAACAAAGATGTTTGTCTTTGAGTTGTGACATCATAATGGATGTTGAACGGAAACTCACGCACAATTGAGTGGCGAAGTAGGTTGTTTCCACTGGCTTTTTCAGCTTTCTGGAGATCACTTCGGCCATGGAATCACCCCTGAAAGGAAGACTGATAAACGCAAGTTTCTTATTCACAGAGGGTGGCCTAAGTTTCAACTCTACCGCCTGCATTGCCTTCTGAATGAAACGTATTGGGTAGCGATTCTGCATGAACACTTCTTGTAGAAAGTCTAGCTAAGCTTGTAAAGTGTCAGGAGTGCAGATCTTTGACGCCCTATTCGTCAGACATCGTATAAGGTTCCGCTTTTGATTTAGCGGAACGAAACTGTCAAAGTGAATGTATTGGCCACTCCAAGTTTGTTTTTTGTGCACATGTCGTTGGATTGAGCCATCTTCTCGTCTTGTTATGCCAATATCCAAGAAATTCATTTGACCGTTGTTGTCTGACTCCTGGGTGAATTTAATACTGCTGTGGGCCGAATTGAAAGCGGCTATAACTCTTTTCGTCTTGGAACTATCGTTCACGATGCAAGAGATATCATCAACATAGCGTTTATAAAACGCAATTGGTTGGTCTCGAATTTGCTCATGAAAACGTCAGCTAACAGTGGACCTAAAGGCGAGCCCATTGCCACTCCATCTTTCTGTCGGTAGATTGCAGTGTTGAACAGAAACTGAACGTCATTCGTACAAAGCAACAGCAGTTCTCTCAGTTCATCTTTTGGGATTCCCACCAGTTTGTCGTTACGCTCAATAGAACCGCATGAATAGTCAATTGTCTCTTGTAGAAGCACGTTCGTAAATAATGAGGCAACATCGAATGAGAACATTCTTTGATTGTTTAAGTTCAGGCCTTGGACTGCGTCAACGAAATGAAAGGTATCCCGGAGAATGTGTTTTGCTAGCTCCAACCTGATAGGTTCGAGCAGACCGGCAAGCCATTTGGCCAGAGCATGATAGTGTATTTTGATATTATGTGATATTTTATTTCATAACAACAGTGACAATGAAAACAATTAATAGATCGAGAGAGAATGAAGAGTGAGGTGGACTATAGAGATTTTAAGTCCTATGGACAGTACGAAGCGGCCCAAGGCGTACAGAAACCAGTTCACATCAACCTGCTGTTTGAACTCGAAGGCTTGGTGTTTAACATAGCGACAACAACCTATCCACAACATACTGGTTACATAGGGACCCATGAGCAGCCTTCAAGGTGCTGTGCAAACATAATTGAACACACTTGTAAATACATTATACAAACGAGTGATCGATATACGATTCGTGGTTGGTTTTTTCTTGGAACAATGACGTATATGAAGACGTTTAATGTTCAGTGACTTAATCCTGGTTTTTACTCAAAAGCAGTTGTTAACTAGTCTTGTAAACATAGGATAATAATGGATCTGTTTATCCACACTTTTCCTCTCAACCTTGGAAAGTATTTTGAACAGTACCACAATGTTTCTTTGTCTTTCTGTGGTCAACTTTGTGATGTCATCTGCGCTTTTCTTATCGTTCAAGGTACATGGGCTATATCGTGTCAGTTACGTTTTCATTGTTCGACTGAATGTTTCTGTTGTGGCGGAGACGTGTCACAGTTTTGTGTCCACAAAAGACGCCTGGCCTGTGGAGTTAGCTATAGCATGAAAAACCGTACAGGCTATGTTAAAACATAGGACTACGAACCTCTACACTCATTTGCACGGCTGACGTGTATTCACAAACAGTGGGCAGGAATACATTGAAATTGGTCCTGGTGGCACGTCTCCCATAGCGCGTACACATTATTCCAATAGAAGGATCTGGTCCATAATCTTTCTGGCATTGATACTTGTCCTTTGGTTCTCAAGTGTGTGCACTTTACTACTCACAAATGAAACTGCTGTTACACAACGGAAGGTAAATCGGTTACATCATGTCAATTACGTTACACTGCCCGAATAAATGCTTCTGTCTATGGTTAATCCTCCTTGTTTTTTCATCCAGGATGTAAAAACGTCAGAACTAAATCAAACCAATAGAAAACCAGTGAGAAATTAACTACATCTGCTTCATGTTTTATAGCTCGGGAGACATGAAGTACATAGATACCAATCCAAACAAGTCTAAGCAGTGAGACTGAACTGTTCACCTATGCTAAGTTGCTTTATGCTGTGTAAAACAGAAATGAGCACAGTGTGTGAGACTATGGTAATTCAACCTTGGGCAAATGAAGGTGCTTTATTGCTTAACCGTTGGAAATGTCCACAGTTACCCCAGCCAGAATATCACATGAGAATATAATTATATGTTGAATGATTGTTACCCCTGAAGGCCTCCACTGTGTTTAAACCAAGCTTTAGTTTAATTTTACACCCCGTGCTATCTACGTGTTGCACACACTAATTGTGAAAGCTAAACGATGGGATAAGTACAAAATGTTATTGCACTTACTGATAGGCTCGTAATCGTTGGGTTGTTTCAGGTCTAGCCGTTATAACCGAGGGTTCCAAATTTTCCAAGTCAGTTTAATTTATGACAATTTTATAAGGCTTTTTCAAAGTTGGACGCTCTTTTCGTTCTCAACCAGTGGTTATCGACAACAGCTGATCACTTGGTATTTTAACCCTCAACCTACCATCCAATCTCATTTGTTGGGTAAAATTAAAATACAAAATGGAAATTATTTTTATGGTTCGTTTAGTAATGATGACGATTCGGAAATATAAGTGTGACATACATGCATGAACACGGTGACTAACTAAAATTTTGCCCATTGTTCCATACCTATATGTATACTGTGTGACGATTTTGAAAGTTATGCGTGGTCTACAGCTTTTACATGAAAGCTCAGAAGTTGATACTATTCAGTGGGACCAACGTTACGATATAATGTAATTCAGTTTAATTTAATTGATTAACTGGAGCAGACAATAAAGTCCGTCCCATATTTATAGAGATGTTATAAAAATCTTTTTACATTCTGACTAGTACGCTTACACCGTTTAAGTTTTGGATTGTGTTCAGATTGAAGAGTTTGCCAGTGCCAATCAATAAAGTAGCGCTAACCTGGTGAGAGTTACTTTCAAATCGATTCGTTCTGAATCCGTAAGGAAAACGAACGAATTTTTAACTAGGCGAGAGTTCACTGTTGAGTGCAATCAACCTTACCCGTGTGTGAATCATACGTTGCCTGAAGAGACCGAAAAAGGTGATAAATTCTAACATCGTGATTTGTAAGCATAGAGGGTCCAGAAGGAGCGGCAGAAGTTACATGCTACATTGAAATAACAGTAGTATCCGTACTGCCAGCACGAAACAGTAGCTTACACACTATCAGCTGGCGTTTTGCGATACAGCTTTCGGCAGACACAATCAACAGGAGAAGATACAGGCGACCACCATCTCTTTACTGGAAGCCTCCACAACTACCGTTTCTGAAGAAGTACCACGAGAAACATTGAATGAAATAATCTGAGGAACACATTCTCTCGGTGGATAACTGACCAGCTCTGGCTAAATGAACATTAGTCTGGATGGACCGGACGGGTGAAACTTCTTTTGGCCTGACAAACATAAAGATTCATACATTAGTCGATTACGTACATGTCACAATGTACTGATCAGGAGAGTTTATAGTTCACGATTGAAGTCAGATGTTCTGTCAATAACTGCAGATTGCTCACACACGTACGGAAACTTTCTGTTCACTAGCTACCACATCTGAGCCAGTAGACTGACAGACGTTCACTGCTTCAGAACAAGATATGTGTAACTTACACATGGTTCAAAAGAGAGAATAGTGGTTGCATAGAACAACAGTTACCTGGTCTTCTTTGAAGTTTACCTGAATTCAGAACCGGCGAAAACTATCATTCAACATGGGTAATTCAAAAACATTACCTATCAACCAGAGTAAAGACCACAAGAGAATATTTTGCAAAGGTTGGCTGTTTCCGAGAGAACCGGGATTTGATTAAGTTTGCTAACATTCTGAAACGGGACAGATTGTACGTGCTATCACCGTTTTTAATGCATGTTCAACCATTAACCACAAGCATTTAATCTTAATTGTGTTTGGCTAGTGTATTCGTAAAGCGTCTGCGATGATCAGGAAAAAAGATAGAAACTAACTACCGGGTTTGAAAATTAATCTTGTCATTACGATGACCAACAATGATCCGTCAAGTTGGATAGATGAGGTTTTTTTGTGAAGTGTTACCATTTGGATTCAATCTTTGCAATCACAATCGTAAAACCAACAGTGTTTTTATATCTGCATTAGGGATAAACGGTTCAACGAAGAGGATTATTGTTACCGGAATTCCACGCTGCCATAATAAAGTTCAAAACACACATGTACGCGCAGAAGGGCATTGATGAAAGAAAGCTGCTTACCACAAAATTGACAGATTAAGAAAAAAAAGGAATCCTCATTGTTGGTTCATTCCATTGTTTTACTATGTTCGGTTCACACAGGCTTGTTTGTTTGCTTTACACTAACAGTTAATGTGAGGCAAACCAGATGTTGACATTTTGCAAAAACGTCTTCACTGGATTTTATGAATTTAATGTTTGTTCTGGAGAACATTCGAGCACCGTCTGTTAATCCAAACAGATGAAAAGGTATTTCACAGTTCGTTTTTTCAAGTGCTTAATAATTGATCAAAAACTGTGCAGATGACTGAGGGATAATGAAAAGTTATGCTCTCGAACGAGTGCACTGTTACTTAACGAAAATAAATCCTATTTTCTGGAAGGCTCGTGAGGTCGAACTAAAGAGTATTTTGCTTTCTAAGAAGGCGGGGCCGTGAGTGTGGTCACTGGTTGTAAACGTATCAAGAATGATAGCTTGTCCACTCATGTTCTTTTCATCAATACATAAGTTTAGCTTGGAAATGAATCTGCCAGATATGTGGGGCACCATCCTTGTTGTACGACCGGAAGTGTTTGGATTGAGGGAGGTGTTTGTGTACACAGAAATCCTTAGAAATTGAAGCAAACTCCAGAGTTTTCAACCGTTTCTATCCGGCAATCAGTATGACTAAACCAAAACATCCCAACTAATATCGATATACTAGTTGTCTCGCGTGAAAGAATCCGACAACATAGCCCCAAATCTAGACCATTTTATGGAAATTACAACTGATTCGGTTTCTGTAAGGCGGTTCTCCTAATCTAGCTGGACCAACAAGCAAATGTAACATACTGATATAAACATTTTCTTGCTTGCTAATGCAGGGTGTAAGCGCACTTCAGGTAAACTCGGCTGTTTCCATCGTCTCAGTGTTCTAATCGATTAAAGAGATAGCGTTTGACTGTTGCCAAGTTTCTCAGCGATTGAAGGATTGCACTAGGCACGGAGACAAGTATTAATGTGTGTGAATTAAAATGAAATGAGATTGTAGAGGTTGCACTCAGAAATAATGAACTTGAAAGTCGCCCACTGCCCCTCGTGGCAGGCGTCAGAACAGTTAAGTTTATTCTGCCGCATCGAATCTTATAGTTATTGCAGGATGATCAATGCCTACTGCAGTGAAGATGAACGATCGTATTATACTATTCATATCGCTGCCATTCAGTAGTAGGACCAGAGCATGTATTTTGACATCGTACAAGCCGCAGGAAAAAATATCAAAGTGCAGCACCACCCATGTTGGACCCTGCTACTTAAAGGAACTGAGCATTGACGTCTGTGGCA
>LUCH01000797.1:36075-46766 GCA_013368495.1 Paragonimus heterotremus
AGGCAGTTTTGAATTAATGTAGCTGATCTTCACCACCAAGCTCAGGCATGATGCCAAGTCACTACTCACAATTTTTCCATTTGACGAGACCATTAAAATAGTTTTTGATTACACTGCTGAACATACGTTGACATTTAGTTTTCCTATAGACGAGCTTTTAAAGGAAGTGAAAATGTATACATCCGATGTTCAGTTTATATCTAACAGCACTTCTTATAGACAGATGGATTGGTATTGGGGAGTTCATTGAGACCAGTGCTAACAGAATTATCCGTGGGTCACTTGGAACACCAAATGTTCACTGAAATTCGAAAAATGTTGTTTTATAGACGATATTTTCACTCTATTTTACGATCATTAGCAAGTAACAGCTTTTAGTCAACTTTTGAACAGACCGCATAGTAAGTTAACATGCATTTTTCAACTGGAGCAGAATGGCAGCATATCATTACTAGATGTTTTACTAAAACAAATGCAAAGACGAGTCACTTTCCAGATGTGTGTATCGCAGGTTCACGTGAATGGGACAATATCCTCATTTCAAGAACTTAGCATCAAATCCACAGTACATGACCTAGCTTGGACTTCGGTTCACTCAGTTCGAAGTATTGGGACAGAAGACGTGCTAAATAAATGAACCAAAGTTTTTGCATGAGACTCTGATAAAAAAATGGTCCAACGTTACTCAACAGTATTCCACTCCACAACCTACGCGGGTGTCATCCATTACTGTTTGTCGCGTGCTCGTCTATCTAACTCCGTTTTCCAAAGGTAACAACGTCTCAACTCCAATAAAGTACTGTTTGGTTGCATCACTCAGGCGCACTTACAACATCGCCGGACTGGTCTACGTGGTAGAAATTAATCGTGTTCTGACTACGTCTGGAAATGACCTGTTGCCCGTTTTCGTCCAATGCGATATTGTGTACACGTTTGATTGTGTCTGTGGAAACTAACACGTTTGCAGAAATACGAGGCACTTTGACTCACGCAATAACAAATTCGAGGGTCGGTTGTGCGTCTGGTATCATTACAAAACACTTCCTACAGAGCGTTCTTTAGTCCCAAACTAAACAAAGAGCTGAACATTGTGGTAGCTGTCTCGGCACGCCGACTGAATCCTAATCTGTGCACCCAGAAACAGTCGGTGACCAGCCTTTTATTAGCTCGGTAGGAATGTAGGTTTTTCATGGAATTTAACGGCTGACGAACTCTCCGTATGCTTCCCCAATACATTTTGTGTTGTTTTTTGAATCGCTGTTAATCGATATACATTCTTTTAACTCCCGTTCGATTTCTTTGGATGACCCAGCCAGTTCTCACTTATCCCGTTTGATTTGTATAAATTTTCTAAATATATATTTCATTTTCTGGACTCGTATTATCGTTTTGATCTCCAGTAATTCTATTGTGCTACATCAGTTTCATGTTTCCTACTTGCGTTTTGCTACTTCCTCTTCGGTGACTTACTGTCTCAGACATGACCAAATTGATTTCGCCTTACTGCTTGCCTCACACTGCATGATGCGCACGTTAAATTCGCAAAATTAACCGATGGAATATGTTGGAAATATCATCACGCAAGACATCTCACGTTATATTGTTGACTATTTCCCTATTCATCGATGGGATACCTTGTTTTATATTTTTATTCGAAACATTAAAAATACAATATTTCCACAACGGACTGTGTTATCACGATAGTTTTTTCACCAAGCGGTTGATAGTGAAATGGTGTATTCATAAAAGGAACAAATTTACAAATTATTGAAAGAATGACTGAAAATCTGCAACTTTCTCATAGAAACTGAGACATATCATCATGTTTTATAGCTTTGCTGCCCCATTTGCAAAAACTGTGATGTAGCGTTTTAGCGGCGTATTACATTTCTGTGCCTTGTGTTGTTATGTCTTGTGACCATAAATTGTTGCCATGATGTTGTTGAGATTGACCTGGACAGGTCATTCACAACATTTTCCTGGATTGTGCTCTTTCATTCTCTAACAACCCATACTACCATGAATAATGGTATAGTCAAAATACAAAGCTCGGTTGACGTGGGTTTCTGTGACGAGAAAAACGGGTTCCAACCGGGTGATTACAGCCTGAAATTACATGGTAATACACGCGGGCACTGATTCGTACGGCTTGAAGTAAGGGAGTAAAACTTCATATACAAAAATTGTTTGTGTTCATCAACTGATCTCTCTACGAATGCACAGACTGTAAATGCAAATGAGTCTGGTAGTGATCCAGCTTCTACACTCTAATTTAAGCAAGGACTGATCAATCATGTGAGCTTTCCAGTGACCATTGTGCATGTATGTGAGTACTTGTGTGGTGTTGTGTCGTGGTTATGGTGAGATATGTTAAATTTCATTTTACTCAGCTTGAGTTTTTGAACGATGATGCCGGAAACCTTGAGCAGGACAAAATAACGTGCTGGAACCAGATGACACTACTGGACCTGGATTAACAGGGTAACGTAACGGTAGTTTGGTTATTGAAGTGGACTTCATTTATGCAGCCTGATGTAAAAGTATGAAGGACTTTGCTGGCACTTTTAACGCACGGCATAAGGGTTCACGCTCAGTTGCCCACAAATTTTTTGAAAAAGTAACATAGTGAGCTGACCTAATCTACACGTCTACTCCACATGCATGTTAGCTTGAATAAATTTACAGCGGTGTGCTGGTTCCACTTGACCTCTTTCGATTAAGAGGCCTGTTTTGTTTGGGCCATTTCGGCTGGAAATCTTATGAACTGGTTTAGATTATGGATTTTGTTTTCGGGTGCTGACTTTCGACATAACCTACTTGAGAAATAACAGCAGGTTGAAGGATAGTGTAGAAAAACATCACATCCAGAAAATGGTTGCTTACGCGTTAGATGCTAATTATAGTCGAGGAACTGTGCACATTATTTCCAACCTGGTCTTTCATTCGGTCTTTTGTCAGACTACTAAAAAAGTTTCTGACCTCTACCCCAGTTCGGCCGGATGCAAACCACTTATTTTCCTGTTTGTGTGGAGTGTAAATTTAACTTTTATTCTGCATTACACCCAACTGTTCATTTGTATTCAGCTGCTCATTAACTTATTGTCAACATGTAGCTGTAGGTATTTGCAAACCTGTGAAAGTTGATTCTATTTTTTACAAATTATCTGTGAAACAACGTTTTTTATTTCTGACGTTTTAATTCCTGAATTTTTTCTTAATATATACTAACATTTTTGTAAAGGAGTAATCATTATTCATTACACTTTATGCTTACACTCTGGATTGACTTTGTCAATGTAAGTGCGGTGATGATTAGCCTGTTACGGTGACAAACATTTGGATTAGCGTGAAGCCTGTTGGGTACAGTATACTATGAATTCCCAGGTAACCTTTACCTCGACGAAGCCAGAAACAATGACAAAATGAAATGATCATCGGAATGTATCAGTAGGCCTTGATAAACTATTCAAGTTTAGCAGATTCGGAGTCTTCATGTCCATACTGCTGGGAACGTGTAGAAAAGGCTGTAATTAAAATTTGGGCTTATTTAGTTGTGATTTTAGCGGCACGGTCAGAGGACGCAGCTTCGAACTCGGTAAAGTTAAGGCCACATTAAGAGTTGGTAGAACGATATAGATTGGTGAACGTCGTTACAATTTGTATCGTATTGCATTACATTTTCTAATTGACCTTGATAACCTTTGCATTGGTTTGCTTTACCTTGTCTCATTTTGTATGGCTGACTTGTAAAACACTCAAGCTTACCCTCGCTTGAGGTCCGGACCACTTAGTTAAGTGCTTTGAAGTATAGAAAGTTCAACCTGTTCCAATTGGCTTTGTTAAACTCTGCCTTGGTTCTGCTGCTTCGGCAACCATTCCTCACATGTTAATTGGACGAGTCATGTGTTAAAAATCTATACACATCTCTTAGTGTACTTATTACAATCGTCTTAGCTTCTCTGTCCTTCGATTGACAGTTACTGAGTATCTCTCACATTCGTCTGAGCAGCACTAGGCGTTGCTAGCGAGGATTCATAAAACGGATAACATGTTTGAGGAAAAGTTTCGTTGTGCGAGTCATTTTAAATTAGCAAGGCTGTTGCCATAATTACCGGTAAGTTATAGATCACCAACCAGTAGGATGTGACGGATGATGTTCACTTTCCGAAAAACAGTCATTTTTGACTACTCGAGAGGTAACACACTACTTAGGGCACAGAAAAACGTGTTGTTTTTAAAGAAGAGATATCACATTCTAAGTTTGCTCCAAGATGAAAATACCGTAGGCTTGACTTCTCAGTCTTGGATTCAATGAGGAGAGAGTTTTGAGCCGTTCGAAAGCAGATTGCTGGAGTGAGTAAGCAACAAACAAATGAAGTTCACAATAGTCTCAGACTATCAGCTAACAGTGGTGTACATTCTGGAATGTAAACAGAAATTGCAGGTTAGGTTTTCGCTGATAAATCCCAAACATTTTATGGTTACACGAAACCAAATTACTGCCATACATGATGAAATTTTAGTCGGCACAAATTAAAAGAACATAGTACATAACATAATGTAATAGGGAAGTCGCATTTTTCCAGAGATACATGATCGTTTTACTAATTAATCTTCAACTCCGAAATGGCGCACAATTAAATCTGAAAAACATGGAACTCCCTTCAACCGAAGACTACCGCAACCAGAACCAATGTTATTTACACCCCTCGCATAGTACTTGTTTAGATTCCACTCTTGTTGAACACATATTCATCTTGCTTTTCGAATAGAAGGGTAATGACCCAAATTGCTGACATCTTACAAAACATGTTCACTGACTGTCTTGCAAAGTTACATAGCTTTTAATTTAATAGATTAAAGGTAAAATACCCGGAAATGTGGGTTGCGCGATTGCGCTACAAATAATTTGTTTTTCTTCAACAAACCCAATTGTTGCGCTCATACCATTGTTTTTTTTTGGTGGGATCTTTAAACACGAAAACTACTGGATATATTCCTGATAGGATTCCCTACTTTTTTCTGACATTTTGTGGATATCAGTAGTTTCTGACGATTGGCTGACGTTCACCTTCCCGAATAAGAAATGCGTGTGCCAGTCGGAAACAGTAGTGGAAATGTTTTCACTGCTATGTATGTGGTGAGCTGGAACTCATGTGATTCTGCTGTTGAAGTATTTCTTATTTGCTTAGAAATTCGGCAGAAAGGTATAACAAAACATTCAGTTCAATCTGTCTTAAGCTTCGACTGTGGAGTTCTTCAACAACCGGATTTGATTCAGTTATTACCGAGGAATTGTTTGTGGTACGCCACTGAGCGTTACTGTTTTATAATTGTGGTCATTGATATTATGACTAACCGTTTCTAGTAGAATGAGGAAACAGCAAACAAACACAGTTGACAGCAGTTGTCGTATTCACCCGTTTTGTTTACAACGCGGAGGTGCACTAGAGTCATGCTCTTGTTAGAGCTCAGTAATGGTAACCTAGTCTTGATTTCACTGCTATCATATTATCAGTGGTCTCGATCAAACTGAAACCCCGTAGACTGTGACAACAGACTTCCATGAGTACGCTGAAACAGTGAGTTTGAAGACGGTTACTGGCAAAGAAGACAATAGGAGAAATTCGCTTAATGGATAACGCCGATTTATGGATGATATGACGCGGCTTTTGTTTTCAGTAAGTGCCATTGAATCCGCCTGTACTTTCACAAAATGTTGCGAAATAAAACGAGCTAAATGGATGATGCAATCCTCAGTGCTGTCTACGGATAGTCGGTTGCTCTAGAATTCGTAAATCGAGGCTATTTTAAGCATCCTATAACGAAACAGAAGCCTATCGCTTCACTGTCAATTAACTAACCTAAAATTGAGAGACTGTTTACATTTCCGTCAAATCTGTTATGCAAGGGAATGAATAGAGGGATGTTTGTCGATAATTCGGTTTCACGAGCCCTGACCTTCCACTATGGCTTATTTGATAACGTGGGGTCTGAGTTTTCGAATTACAAGCTGAAATTTTTTAAACAAACGCAGGTATGGTTGGTGGACGTTAATCCGAGTTTGTGCGTCGGTTAGCTGCCTGGTATGTGAAAAACCCTACACATACCGGTCTGAACCTACATTTCCTGGTAATGCAACCATACTAATTAATCCATTGAGTTGAAAGAGAAACTTCCGAGTGATCAAATTGCAGTGCATTGTAAGAACTAGTTTGTCTGATGAATGACCTTGTTTCACGTGACCTGTGCTTCGCAGATTATGGGCAGCCTACTTTATGGAGCTACTTCGCTAGTTCGTTCAGCTATACTGCTGGTCAGAAAATGTTTATCTGGTTGAAATCTACTCAGTTCACAAGCGACTACTATGATACATAGGTGGGGAAACAGTGTGGTTCAGTTGGGTTTCAGGTCTATTCAGTAAAATTCTTAGCGGAATCGTCGGTGTTCCGTATTACGTAATACCATGCTTTTAATTGTACGTCACCAACACCGGTTTAAAGTGTCTGGAAATTACATTTTATGGGAAGTAGCCTGGAACGTTAAAAACTAGACCTACAATTAACCCACGCACATCTTGGTTATTTTGGCAACTTTCTAAAAAATATAACCAAGCTACTGGTCCAACGTTACAGTGTGAAGATTGAAAAGTATCGGCATCTATTGGGCAAAAGAATAGTCTGAATAGTTCGAATTTTGTACATGCTCAATATCATCGAGGTTTGATCAATTCCATGGACTCGAAAAATTAGTGACATCTTACGGGCCATGTTATATTTCACTTTAATATGGGAATATTTTTTACAAGGCGGTTCTACGGTGTATTTACATGTTCATTACTATACTTCAGATTGTCCAACACTGTGTTCATTTAAAATATCATCTGTTTGATGGATATTAATTAATCCATAACATCGAAAGATATTCACAACGATCATCTGTTGGGTGTGATGCACCAAACATTAACTTTCACGCAAAACTGATTTCGACTTTCGCGGTCTCATGAACTTTACAGCCAGCTCCTGTTGAAAAAGCACTATATTCCAATCTAGCACCTATTAAAGCTTGTCAGCAATGCATACAAATTGTGAGTGATGTTCACTTTATATCAGCAAAGATCCGTACACATACTATATTTTTACATCCTGTAACTTAAATGCTGTGGCGATATATGTTCAATTTATCAAAACAGTTATTTTAGTTGTAAGCATTATAGAAGTACACAGTGTCACACTGTGAATATTCTCTGAACTACATGTGAACAATAGAGTACTGATGCTCATTCCTGGTCAAAGTCTAAGTTTTTACCTCCCAGGTCCCTTTGATTCGCGAGAAAAGACATAAACATGGATCAACAGTGATTAACATACACTATCATGTTTACTTAATTGAGAGTAGCATGGGAGTTTAGTTTTTATATACACTGAACATCACTCACAATCGATCGCAGCCGTCGCACTCCCATAGGCTTTACAACAAGCTCATTTTCGAAAAGAAGTATTAGACTCTAGTTTGGGCGTTGTTAGAGCTTGTCATGTTTGTGTGAAAAACAACATTTTGGCCCTCTACAATCAACATTCTGCTTTGAAACACGCGAAGTCGAATTACTCATAGAAGATAGTCTAGTGCGTTTTGTACAGCTTGTACGTTATATGTATTTCCGGTATTTTATTTTATTTTGACAAATGTTTGTTGTCTGGTTTTGTTGCTTGTCGATGTCACGAGAAGAAATGCAGATATTTTTTCCACAAGAATTTCAGTTGGTAGATCATGGATCTTTGGCAACGAAATTCGTGTGTGCTATATGGCACTCCACCGACTCGGATATGAAGAATTTCTAAGTTATCGATAGACGTCTGTGACAGTGAAAATGTACAACGTGGACTACCTGTGTCATGTATTCCATACGTTTACTAGAGCTTTCACCGTATTACGCTTCGTTTGACGTGACTGATGGCACTGAGAACTTGCAAAATTACCCAGTGATGAGGCTATTACGGGTTATGACCGAATAAGTTTGGAAGATGTTATCAGTCGTGATAGAAGATTTGTGACCATTCACAATACGGAGTGCAATCGACCTAGGATGTTACAGTGTTCTGCAGTCGATGGTCAACCAGCGTTTAAGACGCCATTTCGGTTATTTGGTTATTCATATCCTGACAATCCCTTAGTAAACATCATTTCGAATGCTGATTTAGGAATCCTTGTCAGTCCGGATCCTTATACCTGAGCTGAGAAATTAACGTGGTAGTATTTCCATGTAAGCAGGTACAAATATTACCTGGATGCTTGGTCAAAGTTATCCAATCAGAGTACCATTTGCCACAAGCTTCAGGAATTATGTTCTAACATTGAGAACGTTGGAAACGAATCTAGAAAAAGGTCAGAATTCGCAGAACATTCATGCTTTTCAGTGGAAGATATCCATCCTACATCATCCTTCCATGCACTTCGAACGTTTAGTAAAATGTTCCATTATGATATTCTGTCTCAGTGAGTTAAACTGATGATTAAGTATTTTGGTTTCAACGAACAGAACTGTCTTCCATAAATTCATATCTTAAGTTGGTACAATTACTTGTCAAATCAAGTGACAGTAAGGGAAGTCATTGACGAAAAATATTACGACAGTAAAGCGATTGGGTAAAACACAAACACGACTTCGTTGTGGTTATAATCACAAAAGAGGGAGGTTTTAGGAAGTCAATGCTAATAAGAGGGAGTTGGAGAGGACGGGATCAAATTGTCGTGCGGGTTGACAGCAGGTGTTTGACCAAGGTAATCCCAGGATGTGAACGAACTGTTTTTGAACACAAATCCGGCTGACGTAATCGGATTGCGACCGTCTCCGCTATGGACAAGATGCGCTATTTGATCTTTCGTGAGGCGGCGGCCGGGGCACGGCAGATAATGCGAAACGCTTTATCAATGTCTGTGTATCGGTCACAGTCAACCAGGTGGGCCAGGATGGAACAGTTAATGTTCTTTACTGATGAGTAGTAGGGAATCTTGATTTTCATATAGATTGAAAATCACCCACAATTGATCGCAGCCATCGAATTCCCATAGACTTTCCATAGACTTCCTTTGTTATTCCGGAGCGAAGCCACGCCGGGTAGTGTTCACGAATTCTTTTAGATAAAAGCCTAGTGGTGCGACTAACATCTGCTGAACCACAGGAACTGGCAAATGAAAATGAGGCAGCATTGTTAGGCATATTATCTTCCAGATTGAGTGGCACCGTCCGTTTTCAGTGGAACGTTACGATGGGACTTGCAGCATAACGGATCGCGTCAGTTAGTTGGCGCGTTATCAACTGGAATGCCGCGTCCCCTTTGAACGACAAAGTTACATGGATCTTTTTCTTATCCGCTGTGTGTACTGGGGCTTGCCTAAGTCTCTCTTGCATGTGTCTGGTGAGAAATTTCTCGGGATAGGCGTTACCAGAAAAAAATATTCCTTGGCACGCTTAACTCCAATTCTATCGCATCTTCCGTACAGATTCTTTTTGCTCTGTTTGCCAAGCAGCGTACAAGACACCATTTCAAACCAATCGGTACGTAGCTGTGGAAGTGTAGATATTGCCCGCTCCAGGTTTCCTTTCTGTATACAGTTCGCAGTACCGATCCATCTGATCTGCGTATTAGTGCCACGTCTAAGGGTGGCATGCGATCATCAGTTTCTTGTTCCAGATTGAACACGATATTTCTATGCGCCCTGTTAAAAACGGTTAAAAACTTCTGTAAATCTTCCGTCTTTACCACTACCCAAAGAACATCATTTACATACCTTTGATAGTAACCGGTTGTTCTAATCGTTTTGTCCAGCTCGTTATTCTCGGATATGCTCAAAAAATGTCAGCCAATAGGGCGCCTAACGGTGAGCCCATAGTTACTCCATCAATCTGGCATAGAATTGAAACTAAATGTTACCAATGTAGAACATTAATAATTCCTCCAGCTCAGGTACAGGTAGGCTGACGTTAATCCGGCGACTTCCGATACGATCACACAAGAATTGCGTTGTTTCGACCAAGGAGACATTGACAACTAGGGACAAAACATTTACCGGTAGCATTTTATTGTTTGATTCATTGAGTTTCGAAATAGAATCCACGAATTCGAATGTGTCTTTCAAACCGTATTTCGCAACTCCTCTCTCGACCAGCTTACGAATGAATACCGCCCGCGAAACTCTTCACAAATGTATTGTGACTGAGCATTGCTTTACTACTATGCTAGATGGCACTACTTTTGTGTGCTGTACAAAATTAGAGGATGTCACCAGAGGTATCACCAAGATAGCTGCAGCCGAAACGCTTCGCAGTCCTCAGCGTTTGATGGATCGTACCACCGGGAAACCCAGTTTTCTCAGTGATTCCCTGAAACACGTCCACAACCTGTCAAGTAAGCAGTTTACACAAGCGCAGCTAGAAATACTTTATCTGGTTTGGAATACAAACTACCGACAAGGAAAGTCAGTCAGTCAGTCAACAATTTAAGTTCAGTCTTATGACTCATACAAGCGGTCGACTGAGTTTCCGGAAAAACTTGTTGAAATTTGTGACAAGGAAGGAGTGACTACCTCACAACCACATTTAGCGCCGAAGAAGCAGACTTTTGTCAGTCATCCTTACACCGGAGACCACAATGCTACCGATGTGAATCGAAAGTTGAAATCTTCCACCG